>PVJI01005808.1:82401-92614 GCA_004026765.1 Micronycteris hirsuta | reverse complement strand
CGGAGAGCCGCTGGTTGCGCACGGGGTCGATGAGGAAGCCGGTGGCCGCCTGGGCCTCCAGCAGGACCAGGGCCGTGCCGGGCCGCAGCAGGCCCCTCCACATGGCCTGGTAGATGCTCATCTTCTCCTGCCTGGCGGGGTCGTCCCTGGCGGGCACCAGCACGCCCGCGATGCAGCTCGTGCCCTCCAGGTAGCGCCTCACACCCTCATCCCACTTGACGTCTTCCACGGAACTGCGTCCTTCCTCGAGTTTCTCCAGCGTTTCCTTGGTGATGATTGCTGATTTGAAGAGTTCGGAGGCCGTGACTTGTCTCCTGATGCCTCGGAACCACAACTGCTTACTATCCTTTTCTTTCTCATCAATCATCACGAAGATGTTTTCCACCACCTTGTCCAAGGCATGCTTCGTGCCTCTTTTGTATTTTCCAACCAACTCCAGCTTTTTCTCCTCAGTGACATACTCCGAGTTCAGCAGCTCCCACACCGAGGGCCTCTGTCCCTTGTACCTGCCGACCGTGACGTCCACCCGCTCGGTCTCCAGGGCTCTTCTCGTGGCGTCATCGATGTACGCGGATTCCTTTTCATCGCGGATCACAGGGAACAAAGCCCAGCCCCCCTCCTTGTCCCGGAGGCTTCTCTGCTGAAGCTCCTGGTACGTCACCTTCTCGTGTGTGTTGGGATCCACAAACCTCTTTTTCATGCGCTTCTGATCAGACACCAGCGGGTACATGTCCTGGTGCAGACAGCCACGCCTGTAGGCCGTGTCCAGCGGCAGCCGGTGGTGGCGCAGCGGGTCCACGACGCCCCCCGTGGCCACCTGCACCTCGAGCAGTCTCAGCGCCTCCTCCCGGCTGACCAACTTCTTTTCCATGGCCTGGAACAGCGAGAGCATGCACCCCGTGTCTGGGTCTGGGTAGCCTTTGACAGCCTTCTCAGCATCCCGGAGCCTGTCCTGAAGGTCCTCGCCCACCAGGCCGGCGGCCACGGCCTCGTCCACGGAGAGCCTCTGGTGGCTGTGGGGGTCCAGCATGAACCCTGTGGCCGCCTGGGCCTCCAGCAGCAGGGCTGCAAACCCTGTGGGGATGAGTCCCTTGGTGCTGGCCTCATAGATGCTCAGCACCTCTTGCGTGGAGGGGACGGTCACGCCCGCAATGCAGCCGCTGCCTTCTATGAAGGTCTTCACGTGCTCCAGGCCACTGAGGGCCTGCCCCCCACGAAGTGCATCCAGGCTCTTTTTGTCAATGATTCCAGCGTTGAACAACGCTGCGGCTGACACGTCCCCGCCAATCCCCGGCACCTTGATGACCTGGTGCTGCTTCTCCGTCTCTGCCACGGTGGTGACGACAAGGTCCAGCAGCTGCTGCAGATTCAGGGCCTGGGCTCGGTGCTGCTGGACCAGCTCCCGCCGCCGGTCCTCCGTGAAGTACTGAGATGACAGCAGGTCCCAGATGGACACGCTCTGACCGGTGAACCTCCCCATGGCCATGGTCACGGTCTGCGATCGCAGGTGCTGCCTTGTGGCCTCGTCAATGTACACATACGCCTCTCCTTTCTCTACAATCTGTAACAGGTGCAGTCCTGTCTCGGGGTCGCGCACGCAACGCTCCAGCAGCTGCAGGTAGGTGAGGTTCTCATGCGTGTTGGGGTCGAAGAAGCCCTTGGTGTCGTCGCTCGGGTCCGCCAGGACGCGGTTCATTTCCTCGTCGAAGTAGCCGCGCTGGTAGGCCACCTCCACGGGCAGCCGGTGGCTGTGCACAGGGTCGATGATGCCGCCCGTGGCGATCTGGGCCTCCAGCAGGCGGATGCCGTGGTCCCTGACGATCAGGTCCTTCTTCATGGCCTGGAAGAGGGAGATCTGTTCCCCAGTGTAGGGGTCGGTGTAGCCGGTGACGGCGCGCTCGGCCGACAGAAGCTTCTGGTAGGTTTCCTTTCCAAACATCCCTGCTGCAAATGCCTCCTCCACGGTCAGCTTGCGGTTTGCCACGGGATCGATGAGGAAGCCGGTGGCCGCCTGGGCCTCCAGCAGGACCAGGGCCGTGCCGGGCCGCAGGATGCGCCTGCTCAGGGCCTCTGAGATGCTCATCCTCTCTTTCGTGGCCTGCACGAGGACCCCAGCAATGAAGTTGCCTCCTTCTAAGCAACGCCGCACACTGTCCATCTGTGTGACCTCCTGCACTGTCCTTGTCCCCCGACTCAGCTCATCTAGCGTCTTCTTGTCGATCACCTGGGACCTGAACAGGTCGCTGGCTGACACCTGCTTCCGGAGCCCCCTGAAGACGGCCTGTGGGGGCTTCCTCTCTGAGGCCTCGACCAGAGCGGTGAGAGCGCTGACCACCTGCCGCAGGGCCGTGGCCCGCCCGGACTGGCAGAGCGCCGCCAGCTCCCGCCGCCTGCGGACACTGACGTACTCTGAGTGCAGCAGGTCCCACAGCGACACGGTGAGCCCTTTGAACCTCCCGGCCCCGACAGGAACCTTCATAGCCCTCAAGGCCACTGCCGTGTGGTTGTCCACCTCAAGTGCCATGTCCTGGGGCAGGGGCAGCAGCCACAGGCCGGTGTCAGCGTCAAGGACACAGCGCTCTTTGAGCTGCTGGTATGTCACCTTGTCCCGTGTGCTGGGGTCGAAGAAGAACTTGCTGTCCTCGTCAGTCCCAGTCAGCGCCTGACTCGCCCGCCCCTCCAGGAGGCCCAGCCTGCAGGCTGCTGCCTGGGGCAGGTGCACCCCGTAGGTGGGGTCCACCGCACCCCCTGTGGCCAGCTGGGCCTGCAGGAGCGGGAGGCCCTCACTCCGGGGTACGAGTCCCTTCTCCATGGCCTGCCACAGTGAGAGGGGGCCCCCTGAGTAGGGGTCCATGTACCCAGTCGCTGCCCTCTCTGCCTGCCGGAGCTGCTCACTCAGCGTCCCGCTCACCAGGCCAGCCTTGACTGCGTCTTCCACTGATAGCCTCTGGCTGGTCAGAGGGTCCACAAGTGAGCCCGAGGCCACCTGGGCCTCCAGCAGACTCTGCCCCAGGCCTGCGGGCAGGAGGCCATCCCTCACAGCCTGGTCGATGCTGACTTTGGTCCCCGAAGGCTGCAGCAGCACACCGGCCACGCAGCCTGTGCCCCACAGGCAGGTCTTCACCGCAGGCTCCTCAGCGACCTGGGCAGGCGACCGTGAGCCCTGAGCCAGCGCCGCCAGGGTCTCTTGGGTGATGATGCCAGCGTCTAGCAGCCAGACAGCAGGAACCTCGCCCCGAGGGCCGGGCACCGTGACACGTGCCCGTGCCAGGAGCTTTGCCTCCTGCACCCAGCTCCGCACAGCCGTCTGCAGCTGCTGCAGGGTGGCCTTCCCCACCCGGAAGTCCTCCAGGAAGCCCCTCCGCTGCTCTTCTGTGAAGTGGCAGGAGACCAGCAGCTCCCAGAGGGATGTGCCGTCCTCAGCCCCCTGAGTGGCCTGCAGGGTCTCCTGGACCTGCTGGTCTGTGGGCATAGCAGGAGCACTTTCCTGCAGGGGCAGGAAGTACAGGCCAGAGGCCTCATCCTTCAGACACTGTCCCAGAAGCTGGACGTAGCTGGTGTGTCCCCGGCCGTCCGGCGTGGGGTAGGTCTTGCAGGAGCTAGACAAGGCCATCTCCATCTCCTGGTCGATGCAGCCACGCTCGGTGGCCACGGGTATGGGCAGGTGGTAGTGGCCTGCAGGGTCAATGACCCCTCCTGTGGCTACCTGGGCCTCCAGGAGGCGGGCGGCCTGCTCCTCGCGGACCAGGCCCTTCTTCATGGCTTGAAACAGGGACACCCGCTCCCCAGAAAAGGGGTCCCTGAAGCCGGTCACGGCATCCTCGGCCCGCCTCAGCTGAGCCCACAGCTCCGGCCCTACCAGCTGCCTGCGCACAGCCTCCTCCACTGACAGGAGCTCCAGGCTCTGGGGGTCGGTAAGGGCTCCAGTGGCCGCCTGGGCCTCCAGCAGGGCCAGGGCCACTCCTGGCCCCAGCAGCTTCTGCTTCATGGCCTGGTAGAGGCTGAGTCTCTGGTTGGAGGACAGCAGCAGCACGCCGCCCACGGCACCTGAGCCACGCAGGTACCTGCGGATGCCATCCATGCGGAGCAGGGCCTCGGGGCTGACCGCCCCAGCCAGCAGCTGGTCCAGGAGCTCCTGATTGATGATGTGGGCCTCCAGGAGCTGGTAAGGGGTGACCCATCCCCGCAGCACGGGTAGTGTGATGTCTGAGCACCTCGCCGACTCCCTCTGCAGCAGCTCCGCCACCTGCGCCAGGGACAGCTTGCGCCGCCGGTAGCTGTGCAGGAGCTGCCTCCTCTGGGCCTCGCCGAAGCACTCCGAGTTGAGCAGCTCCCATGCGGACACCTGTCGCCCACGGAACCGCCCGCAGTTCACGGACAGCAGCAGGCTCTGGAAGGCCCGCCGGGTGGCGCCGTCCACCAGCTGGGGCTCCTCGCCACTGAGCGGCAGCAGGTACAGGCCGGTCTCGGGGTCGCGCACGCAGCGCTCCAGCAGCTGCATGTAGGTGAGGTTCTCGTGCGTGTTGGGGTCGAAGAAGCCCTTGGTGTCGTCGCTTGGGTCCGCCAGGATCAAGTTCAGCGTCTGGTCGAAGTAGCCACGCTGGTAGGCCACGTGCACGGGCACACGGTGGCTGTGCACAGGGTCGATGATGCCGCCCGTGGCAATCTGGGCCTCCAGCAGGCGGATGCCGTGGTCCCTGACGATCAGGCCCTTCTTCATGGCCTGGAAGAGGGAGATCTGTTCCCCGGTGTAGGGGTCGGTGTAGCCGGTGACGGCGCGCTCGGCCGACAGCAGCTTGGCGAACACGCTGGGCCCGATGACTCTGGCCTTCAGCGCCTCCTGCACGGAGTATCTCTTATTTTCTTTGGGGTCGATGAGGAAGCCAGTGGCCGCCTGCGCCTCCAGGAGAACGAGGGCTGTGCCTGGCCGAAGGAGCCCCTTCTTCTGAGCCTCGTAGATGCTGAGCCGCTCCCGGGAGCCAGGCAGCAGCAGGCCGGCAATGCAGCCGGTGCCCTGCAGGTACCTCTGCACCGAGTCCAGGCTGCCCACGTGCTGGGCTGTGGTCTGTCCCCGCGCCAGCTGCTCATACACGTCCTGGCCGATGATCTCTGCTTTCAGCAGCTCCCCAGGCGTCACAGGGACCCTCAGTCCAGAAAAGGTGGTCTTGGCAGCGGCTGCCGCCTGCTCCAGGGTGGCCCTCAGCACAGCCGCCAGCTCCTCCACTGACAGAGCTCCTTCCTTGTGCTGCTGCGCCAGTGCTGCCCTCTGCTCCGCCGGGACGGCCTCAGAGAAGAGCAGCTCCCACAGTGACACGGGCTGGTCCTGCAGCTTACCCACCGAGACGGGGGCTGTGGCTGCACTCAAGGCCTGACGGGTGCTGTGCTCAATAAACAGGGGTCCCTGTGGCTCCTCTCCACGGGCCTCTCCTGAGACGGGCAGGAAGGCTAGCCCAGTCTCCGGGTCAGTGACACAACGGGCCAGCAGCTGCCCGTAGCTGAGGCTGTCCCCCATGCTGGGGTCCGAGAAGCCAGCGGCCTGTGAGAGTTGCTGCTGCGTCTCCTTGTCCAGGCAGCCATAGCGCAGGGCGGCCTCCAGGGGCAGCCGGAGCCTGCGGGCCGGACACACAAGACCCCCTGTGGCCAGCTGGGCATCCAGAAGCCGCAGTGCCAGAGGCCTGTCCACCAGCGCCTTCTTCATGGCCTGGAAGAGGGGGACGCGGGTGCCACTGAAGGGGTCGTGGAACCCAGCCACCGCCTGCTCTGCCTCCAGGAGCTGCCCGTGCAGCTCTGGGCCAACCAGACCTGCCCTGACCGCGTCATTCACGCAGAGCCTCCGGCCAGTGGCTGGATCCACCAGAGCACAGGTAGCGGCCTGAGCCTCGAGGAGTGGAAGTGCAGCGCCCATTGGGAGCAGATGCTCAGTGACAGCCTGGAAGAAGCTCTTCTTGCGGCCGGCGGGCAGCAGGACGACCCCGGCCACGCCACCGGTGCCCTGCAGGTAGCGGTGAACTTCGGGGCGCACACTCACATCCTGGACTGACAGCGTGCCCTCCTGCAGGCCCCAGGCCGTCTCCGTGTCCAGGATCCCGGCCTCCAGCAGCTCGGCCGAGCTCGCTGCCCCACTCAGGGTGAGGAAGGTGGTCTTGAGAGGCAGCAGGGCCAGCCCTGTGCTGGGGGCCTGCACGCACCGGCCCAGCAGCGCGCTGTAGGACAGCCGCTCCAGGGTGTTGGGGTCCAGGAAGGCTGGCTCGCGCTCCAACAGGCTACGCTGCGTCTCCTGGTCCAGGAGGCCCTGCTGGCAGGCCAGCTTTGGAGCCACACGCACTCCCCGCGTGGGGTCTACCAGGCCCCCTGTGGCCATCTGGGCCTCCAGCCAGCTCCACCCCAGTGCCCTGTCCACAACCTCCTTCCCAATGGCCTGGAAGAGGGCCAGCTTCTCACCCCCATAGGGGTCAGGGTACCCAGTGACCGCACGCTCTGCGGCGAGCAGCTTCTCCTTCAGCTCCAGGCCCACCAGACCCCGCTGCAGGGCCTCAGACACGGGGAGAAGCTGGCCCTCTTCAGGGTCCACGAGGCCCCCGGTGGCAGCCTGGGCCTCCAGCAGAGCAAGCCCGAGCCCCTCCGGCAGGAGGCGCTGCTTCATGGCGGCATAGAGACTCAGGGCCAGGCCTGAGGCCTCCACGTGCACCCCAGCAATGCTCCTGCCCTGGGGCCTGGGGGAAGTGCTGGCTTCCTGCATGGCCTTCATGGTCTTGGGGACGATGGCTGGCTTGGTGCCGTTGGTGACCAGCACATCAAGTGGAGAGGCGTGGCCATTCATGGTGTCCGGCTAGTTGTGCAGAACTGACTTGCCGGAGATTCGCTGTGTCTGCTCCCTACAGAGGAGGGAAAGGGTCCATGAGGGTCCCTGGGATGGCCCAGGAGGGAGGTCAGGGGTCTGCCCCAGATCCTGGGTGCCCCCAGATCAGCACCCAGGTGAGGTCCCTCCCCTCTCCCAGGCCAGGCCCAGGAGGGGCCAGGTGAGCACAGGGACCCCCAGCTGGTGGGGTGCATGGGCTCCACCTCCTGTCGGCCGTCCTCGGGCCTCCCTCCTGCTCCAGCATCTTCACCGCCCACCCCGCCTGCCTACCTCCTGGGAGGGCCCTGTGTGTTCGCACTTGGCCCCTGCCCTGCACCCCTGCAGCACCCGTGCCTCCCACCGCACGGCTCTCCTTCTGCCCCCCAAGGCTTCTCCCCCCACCCTGTGCCATGGACACCAGCTCCCACCTGTCCTTCTCCCCGTGACGCCTCCAGACTCATGCCCGCCCTCCAGCTCCCAGCTGGGCTGCAGCCACATACCCCCATGCTCCCCTCTTCCATCCTCAGACCCCATCCTGTGACCTGCAAGGGCCCCCTCAGCCTGGCTCTGTATTCCCCTCTGCCCACCTCGTCCCGTGCTCACAGCGTGGCTTCTCTGTGTCCACCGCTGCGGGCCCAGGGCACCAGACTCAGGGCCTGCAGCTGCTCCTGTGGGGCTGTGGGCGGAGATAGGAGTAGTTCCCGGCCCTGCGGGTCCTGGTCAGAGGGCCGAATGCCCAGCAACCCCCGACTGTCCCCTCTCCGCAGATGGCCGTGTGCACCATTCCCTGAGCAGCGGTGACAGGTGCCTGATCCCTTACCGAGGCCTGCTTCTTCCATGCTGGGTTACACTGCATTCCCCAAAGATACATCCCAGCCCTCACCCCCCGTCCCGGTGACAGCGCCCTGTTTGGAAACAAGGCTTTTGCAGGTGTTGTTAGCACATGGTCACTCTGGAGCAGGGGGGGACCTGATCCGACAGGCCTGGTGTCCTTGGGAGGGCAGACAAGGAGCAACGCCCATGGGGCTGGGGGCAGCTGGCAGGCAGCAGCCCAGAACACCCAGGGTTGCCGCCAAAAGCCAGAAGCACCGACTTCAGACTCTGGTCTGCGCACTGCGAGAATTCACTCCTGTTGTTTCAAACCACCGGTGCAGTGGCTACTGCTGACAGCCGGGGAACAGCAGCCACCCTTCCTGTCTGCAAGCCATCCCTCCCCACGGCCCCAGAACTGCCCCCGAAGCCCCGTCCTGGTCCTTGCCTCCCCCCTACCCCCAGCCAATTCCCCGCGGCCCACACCTCCAACTCCCATACCCTACACATGTCCGAGAGGCCCAGGCCCGTGTCTACCCCTCGCCCCCAATCCACAGCCTTTGCTGTGGCCTTGTACTTTGGCTGCCAAATCTGACAAACCTATTTTGGGTCTGGCGGCCCCTGACCTCCAGGCCATGGGGCATGGGGAGCCTTGTTCCTGGTGACAGGGCTCTGCTCTGTCTCCACTCACCCACTACCTCAGAGGGCTCCTCGAGACCGCCCTAGCCCCCCAACCTGCCATCGAGCCCAGCCTGTCCAAGGCCCCAAGCCACAAGTCTAGCTGCCTCCTGGATGTCAGTGCCTGGCGGCCTCACGAGCAGCCTCAGCGCCCACAGCCGCTGGCCCCCTCTCAGAGCCTGAGCCCCAGAACCCCAGCTGGCCCCATGGGGGTACCCTCCACCCCGGCCCATCTCACGTCGGGGCCCTTGGCCGTCCTGCAGCCCATAACAGGAGGGTCAGCAAGGGGACACCCGGGGGGGGGGCGAGGCCTCGTGGAGAAACCCCATCGTGCCCACCCCCACCCTTCAGCAGGAGTGCGGAACCCTGCTCCCTCCCCGCCCTTGCACAGCTGCTGGGTGGGAGGCTCCTGGGGACGCCCTGCAGCCCACATGCTGCTCAGGCTCCACAGCGGGCGCCAGGACCAGACCCCAGGCAGGGCCTCAGGGAGGGCCGCTGCTGCTCTCCCGCTTTCCCGAGGGGAGCCGCCACCAGGGAGGGTGTGCTCAGGGCGCAGGGCCTGGCATTTGAGCAGAGGGGACCAGCTGTACGGCAGGAGCGCACGAGACAGCTGGGGCCTCGTGGTGGCCAGCAGAGAGCTGCCGATCTCCACGGGGCACGGCAGGCTGAGGGGTCCTGTGGCGAGGGGGCCACTGAGGGTGCCTCAGAAACAGCAGCTCACAGGAAGCTCCGCTGTGTCCCCCAGGAGGGGGACCACACAGGTCCAGGAACCAAGGTGTGGGAGCAGCTGTGACCCGCCATCCCCACACTGACCCACTGGGAGCTTGGGGTCCTCCTCTGAAGCTCCCACAGTGGTGGGTTTAGATGTCCTGGTCCAGAGGACGACCACTGCCACCAGGGGACACGGCCACCAGCAGGGCGCTCAGGCCCCTTGTATCCAGGGCCACGAGGCCAGAGCGGGGTGCCGGGCCTGGCCAGAGAGCTGATCTGACCACCACAAGGAGGAGGGGCTCGTGACAGGGTGGGGCAGGGAGTGTGCCCTGGTGGCCCCCCGGCTCCTCCCCTATGTGGTCTCGCAGCAAACAGCCAAATGCACTGCCCTGCCCTGGCCTGAGCAAGGGCCTCGGGGGAGAGCACCTGGGGTGGCCAAGACCCCCTGCCCACCCCCTCCTCGTGCATTTCCCTGGGAGTGGGCGTGGTGCGATCGTGGAGGACACAAGTCTGCTCCGACCGGCCTCCCAGGGCCGTGAGACTGTCCTATAGGCCGGCTCGTCTCTGCCCCTCTGTGTCCCCACTCTCCACCCACAGGCCATCGGAGGCACTCCCTCGTGCTCCCTGCATCCGATTCTGTTCCTGGCACCAAGCTGGGCACGTGCTTGGCGGTCCCAGCAGCTCTCCAGCCTGCACCCTGCAGACTGGCATCCAGCCCGCCCTGTCCTGGCAGGAGCTCCAGGGAAGTTGGAACGGTGCACCTGTCCAATGGTGTCCAGCAGGGATGAGAGGTGGGAGAGAAGAGAGACACCTCTCTACCCAGCAAAGGGTCACCTTGGCAGCAGGGCGACCAGGTGGGCACAGCTGTGTGTGACCGCTGTGCTGCAGGGAGGGGCGGTGCCAGGACAGGAAGTCCAGAGGGGCTCAAGGAGGCTCAAGTTCTGGGCACAAAGGGGACTCCTGGGGGGAGGGGGTGGGTGCCCAAGGGACACAGACACAGAGAGTGGGTACTGTGCCTGGAGGCTGCAGTGGGGATGCTGGGAAGGCAGCTGGACAGAGGGGGTGGAGTTTGGAAGACACAGGCCAGGGCATGTCGGGGTGTCCTGAGTCCAGGTGTGGGTGTCCCTGAGAGGTGGCCCGTGCAGAAGTATGTGCACTGAGGGAAGGGGCTCGCGG
>PVJI01005808.1:0-82301 GCA_004026765.1 Micronycteris hirsuta | reverse complement strand
GACCTTTGCCCAACTTCGGGCCGCAGCTGGAAGGCCCGCCCAGGTGCAGACGAACCGAGAACAACAGCCCGACAGAATCTCGGCGCCACGGCCGTGGTGGGGCACCGGCCGGGCAGAACCCCTCCACGTCCGCCTCCCAAGGGTCCTGAGGTGACCCAGCGCGGGTGTCCCCGGGGAGCTCCCTCAGTGCGTCGGCACCCGGCCCCTCGGGCAGGAGCCGCACCTCCCTCTCAATCTGTCAGCCTAATGGCCTTGGCCCCAGGTGCCCAGGGAGGCTCCCGTCGCCACCGCCCCCTCGCCCGCCCCCTGCCCATCAAGGGTGGGGGGCGGGGAGGAACCTGACCGGACCGGCAGGGCCCCACCCACAGAGGCGCACCCGTACTACCCGGAATCCGCCGGGCCGGCGAGACCCCCCGCCCCCCAGCGGGCGTCTCCCACGGCCGCACGGGGAATCCCAGTCTCCCACCAGCACCCCCGGCAGCTCCCACGCCGCGCACGAGGGCTGGCAGCACGGGGTTGTGGCCGCAGCGCCCCGCTCTGCCCCGGCCCCCGCGTGGGCCCGGGGCTCAGACTGCCCGGGACGGGACAGCAGCGACCCCCCCCCCGCACCCCTCCCCTAGCCTCAGCGGCCGAGCCCGGCCGAGCGCGGCGCAGGTGTTTCGGTTTCGCCGGAGCCCCACCTGCGCGCTCCAGACCCGTGCGCGGTCCCTCGCTCGCTCCACGGCCGCGCCAGGGGCCGCCGGGATTTAAACCTGCTCGGCCCCTCCCTGCGGGGCTGGCCCCGCCCCGTCTGCGGGCGGCGGGCGGCGGGCAGCGGCCGGGGGGGGCGCCCCGAAGCCTGGTGGGGCGGGTTGGCACTGAGAACCGACGCCCCACGGCGACCCTGGGCCGGCCGTCTGTGAGCACCTGAAGGCGGGCGGATGGCGGCCGCGGAAGGGCAGGGTCCTCTCCCCTCTGCCCGGCCCCGTGCCGACCCCCTCGCCGGTCCCGGCGGAGGAATGCTGGGCGGGCGCCGCTGCGGGAGGCGGGTGTGTATCACGCCCGCCAGGACGGCAAAAGCATTTGAATGGAGTTTGCAAGGGAAATACCGACCCGTCCGGACAAGGACACGCGGGTTTGCTTTGCAAAACGCGACTTTATTGCCCGAGTAGGACTGGAGGGCTGGGCTCCGTGTCGCCCACCACTCTCCCCTCCCTGTCGCTGTATCCGGGCCGCTTACTCCCTTGGCTCCGGCTTCCGGAGCTGCTGCTTAGTCCTGAGTGGGCTGAACCAGGCTGTCATGAGGAGTTCCCTTCCATGTGCCCCTCCTTGGCCTTGACCCTGAAGAGCTGGGGTCCCTGTGTCTCCAGCAGGCTCCCAGTTCTGTCTGAAAGGGAGGGCCAAGCCTCACCCCAAGGGTCCAGCAGCTCCACCTGAGCACAGAGATCTCCTGTCCACCCAGAGGTCCCCAGGGCCCCTCAAATGCCTATCCCAGCACCCACCTTCCTGGACAGAAGACAGCTGGGGGCTCTGGGGATGGAGGACATGACCTTGGGGGCCGGCCTGCTGGGGACCACGGCCCAGGACAGGAACCTCTCATGGATCTTCTGGCTGGTCCTCCCCTTCGCTGCCCAGAGATGACACATGAACAGGGGCAGAGCAGGTGCTGGGCCCCCCAGGGCAGGGCCCGAGGCCTCCCTTCTGTCTGGCTCCGAGGGCTCAGCCCCCCCCGCCCCTGCTCCCCAGCCCAGTCCTCACCTCTGCCTGGGTCATTCTTGACCAGATACTCATCCAGGGCCACCCAGCCACCTCCAACGCGCACCATGAGAGAACTTCGGGACACCTGCACAGGTGGGGGGGGGCGGCAGTGCTGGGGTCAGTTTCCATGGCTCTGCCCTCAGCACCACCCGCCAGGCCCACGCTCACACCTGCTCACCGAGGCTCCCAGGACTCTGGGCTGGCCTCTGGACATCGGTGGGCTCCTCCCTGTCCACGTCCCCCACACTGGCCACGCTGTGTGGCTGCTGCTGGCTTCTGAGGAGCCCTGACCCAGAGTAGTGAGGTTCGACATGCACTCATGTCCCCCCAAGGCATGCGGGGCCGACCTCATCCCCCCCAGCCCTGCTCACCAGGTGCCAGGGCACTGCCCACGATGTCCTGCTGGGAAGCATGGCTGTGCTGGCTGTGGCTTGTGGCCCGGGGTGTGCCCCAGACCAGCTTCCCCCTGTAGCCAAGCCATTGTAGGCAGTGCCGCCCAGCCACAAAATCCGGGAGTGTGCCGGCAGCACGCTGTGGGAAGCAGGTGCGAGGCTGGCTGGGCCTGGGTCCCTCTCATGTGTCCACGACTGGGTGGGCTGCCGGTGGCTGGCCCTGGTCCTTGTCCTGATGGCTCTGCTCCCTGCGGCTCCAGCTCCCTGTGGTGGCCTCCAGCTCAGCTCTTCTAGGAACATACTGTCCCACTCCCCAGGTCCCTGAGCAGTCCCCGACTGGGGTCCCTCAGAGCCAGCACCTTCCCAGGAGCTCACTCACACAGCTCAAAGGCCTCAGGAGGCCGGCAAGGTGAGCCCCACGCCCAGCGCTGCCCTCTGCGCTCCCTGCCACGGCTGCCTCCTGAAGCTGGTGCCCCAACCTGAGCCCCCCGAGCCCCTAGGAGCTGTGCGCAGCCCTGCAGGCCACCTGCTCCCCCAGAGCGCCTGCAGTTCACACTCACCGGGCGTGGTCCCAGGGCACCTGAGAGCAGGGTCACCGTGCCGACCCCAGCCACAGCTCCCACCTTCACCCCACAGGGCTCGGCCTTGGTCAGCCTGTGGGGTGGTGCAGACAAGTCCTCCACACAGGGGAGAGTCACCGTCCCCTCCAGGGCACAGGGCCTGCAGCAGCAGAGTGGCAGAGGTGAGTGGGACGCAGGGCTGGGCGGGAGTGGGTGGGCGCAGAGCAGAGTGGCAGGCTGACCTCTCCATAGAGGGGCTGGACAGCACCACCCAGTGGCCCAACGGCTTCAGCAGCAGGCCCAGGTGGCAGGTGCGCTCACAGGGGGGCCTTCCTCGCAGGGCGGGACTCCTCCGCAGCAAGGGGGGTGTGACACTGACACAGGCTGGCCCACTCAGCGCGGCCCGAGGTGCCTGCTTAGTGGGGAGACCACAGCCCAGCTGGTGCCACGGAGCTGGGCACTCAGGACTCAGGGTTGGGGTAAGAAAGGCCAGCAGCGTTACTTCCTGCTGTGGGTGGACCTGTGTCCCCAAATTCACATGTGGAAGTCCTAACCCCTGAGCTCCTGAGAACGTGACCATGACTGAAAATGCGGCCATTGCAGACACACTCGGCCGGGAGGAGACCCTGTCGGTGTGTGAGCGAGAGTGGCCTCGAGTGTCCTTGGAACAAGGGAGATTCAGATGCTGGCGCGCAGAGGGGAGACAGTGTGAAGACACAGGAAGCTGGCATGGCCCTAAGCGGAGGACAGGGGCCTGGGGCCAAGCCCTCCTCACAGCCCTCGAAGGCTCAGCCCTGCACCCCACAACCGCGAGCCACCAGCTGCTGCTGTTCAAGCTGCTCAGGCAGCCCGAGCAAACGAAGGCAGTCCCACGTCTGGGGACTGAGGCAGCTGGAGGGGGGGCTTCGGAGGGGAGGCCCCCTGACAGGTCAGCCCCCCCGTGGCTGCAGGGGGAGGGGAAGGAGGGGCAGAGCCAGGGTGGAGCCCACTCAGGGACTCCGGGCTGGATCACACACGTGCCTTAAACCAGCGGAGATGCTCAACCTGTCCTTCAGAGTTAAATGTCTGTATCGTTTGCTCCCAATATGCATTTTCTCTCCAGCTACTTCACCAGCGGAGGTCTCTGTGGCTCAGCCCGAGAGCAAAGGTAGAAGGTGAGCCGGGCCCCTGGGCCTCTCTGCCCCACCCAAGAGAGCTTCGAGGCTGGGCGACGCGGTCCCCACAGGCCCTTGACTGCCCAGACCCACATCTGGCAGCTGGCAGCCAGGGCCCGCCACCCCTATGGGCAGAGCAGAGGACCCTTGTCATGGGGACCTGAGAGTGTTCAAAGGGTGGGAGCTGAATCTAGAAAGTGCCACAGAAGTCCTCTGGTCAGCCCCGCCTGCCCAGCCCCCTCCACGGAGGGTGGGTCTCCTCTGTGGGTCCCGCCCACCAGCAGCGGGGGGGGGGGGGGGGCCGGGGGCGGGGGCAGGGGCGGGGGCCAGCCCCAGAGTCCAGCATCCCTGTGGTCACCCTCTCCTCCCACAGAACTCCTCCCCGGCCCCCCACTTCCAAAGCACCTGCAGGGTTCGGGCCCAGCCGCCCTCAGGCCGCAGCCCCTCTTCGCCGGCCGCCGGTTCCGCCAGGCCCCACCAGATCAGCTCCGCCGGCCCCTGGGTGGCCTCCAGCCCAGTGTCCTCCTCCCGGAACGTGGCTGGGGAGAGAGGACCACCTGGAGAGCCCTGCCTCGGGCGCGGCTCCTGAGCCCAACCCCTCTGGTCTGGCTCCCTGCATACCTGGGGCTCTGGAGCCCCGATCCTGGGCCTGGTGGCCAGTCCCCACTGCTGCAAGCTCCACGGGCCCTGGGGTGCCCGGTGGCAGGTGTGGTGCCCAGACAGACGCTGTGTGTGCCACCACCTGGCCAGGGGCCTCTGCCCACTGAGCCAGCTGCTCTAGCCGCTCTGCCAGCCCAGCCAGCTGGGCCCTCAGCTGCAGGAGGAGAGCAGCGTCATCCTGGACAGCCCCTGCCTGGGGTCCATAGCTGCCCAGCCATTCCTGCCCGAGGCCAGAGGAGATGGGGCAGGGCAGAGACCCCTCCCCCAGCCGGCCAGTCCCCAGCCCTCCTGGCCTATCCCGGGGGCATCGGGCTTGGCCCAAACACCTGCTCTTGGTCCTTGAGCCCTTGACATTCCGAGGCTGCCCCGGCCAGTACTAGCTGGGCTCCCAGGCTTGCCGGGGATGAGGGCTCTGTGGACGCTGTGCCCAGGCCACACAGCAGTGCCTGCTGGGCACAGACAGCGTCCCCTGTCAGCTGTGCCAGGTCCTGGAGCTGCTCCAGCTGTTCCCTCACCAGCCGAGCTTCGTCCTCTGCAGTGGCGCCGGAGGGAAGGGCTGGGGTCAGGGTTGTGGGCACCGGGAGGGTCCTTGCTCTAGCATCTGGGCCAGTGCAATAGGGACTGGGTCCCCAAGCAGGAGCACTGAGGACACCTTTGCTGACCTGCCGGCCTGTCCCACCCACCACTCACCTGCGAGCAGCTCCAGCAACCTCCGGCCAGCCTCAAGGGCCCTCTCCAGGCCCTCCGCGCAGGCCACAGCCCCCTCACATCCATCCTGTGAACACACACCCACTGAGCCTGAGGCCAGCACCCCTGCCCACCCCAGGCCCTGGGCTGTACCTGCAGGTGCCCTATGGCCCCCTCTCTGCCTTCAGGCCCCGGCTGGCCCTGTCCAAGCTGGGTTGGGGGCCGCTTTCCCAGAGTCGGCTGCACCAGGAGCGCCTGGCGGGCCTCCTTGAAGCTCTGGGCTGCCGGCACCAGCCGCTCCAGGAGCCCACACCTGGGGACCAAGCCAAGGTGGTCAGCAACACCTTACCCCAACCAGTGCCCACCACCAGGCCCCCCATGGCCTCACCTGGCCTCTGCCCGCTGCACCAGGCGGTCCCACTGGGCCCGCAGCTCCGCTGGGCTCTGCGTCTCCTGCAGCACCCGCTCCACCTGCAGCGCCCGCTCTCCTAGCAGGCGCCGGAGCAGCTGCGGCGCAGGACACAGGGCTCAGTGCCAGGCGAGGCGCCGCTCCTGCCCAGCCTCCCACCACTGCACCTCTGGGGGGCTCTGGGGCCCAGAGCCCACAGTCCACTGGCAGAGGGTCTCCAGGCCGTCCCTGTGCCGCTGCCTTGGCCTACGGCTCAGAGAAGACTCAGAGAGGCCCACCTGGGCCTGCCCTGCCCACTCTGTACCTCCTGCTCCCGCAGCTGGGCAGTGGCCACTGTGACATCGGGGGCCAGTGGTGCCTGCGAGGCCTGCAGCTCCTCCATGCCGTCCAGCCAGCTGCGAAGAGCGTCCAGGGGCCCTGGGGACGCCTGCAGCAGGAACTCACTGATGTCCCCCTGGGCTGAGCCCGGCTTCCCACCCCCACCCCCCCGGCTGCCCCGCCTCACCAGGCCTGACCCGCGGACCCCACCTCCACAGCCTCCGTCACCACCATCTCTGTCACCACCGTCTCCGTCACCTCCGTCACCTCGGTCACTTCCATGGCCCAGGGGCCCCAGCAGGCCCAGGAGATCCCTGGTCGGGGTGGGCCCTGGGGAGTTGCTGGTGGGGAAGGGCCCCTGCAAGCCCCGGGGCTGGCCCTGGTGCGGTGCCTTCCCTTCCCCAGGCAGCCCAGCCCTGAGGCCCGGTTTCCCATGAGCAGCAGGGACAGGAACACAGAGGGTGGTCTGCAGGGGCAGGGCCAGGGGGACCCCACCGGGGAGGAGCCGGGAGCCCCTGGAGTCTGGGCCACCTTTGCCCCTGGCCTTCCCTCTAGGCACCAGTGGTCCGACCTGTCCAGCTGCCAGCTCTGGCTCTCTCTTCTTGGCCTTGTCTCCCGCCAGCCACCTGTTTCCTGGGAAACGGGTCCCCAGCCTCAGCCATGAGGGTGGGGGAGGGGCTGGAGACGGGGCTCCCAGCTAGAGCTTCTCACCCCTCCCCCTCAGTTCAGTGGAGAGGGGAAGGGGGCTCCACCCCCAACCCAGGCCCGCCCAGCCCACCCACACTGCTACCGGTGCCAAGCTCGCCCTGGTGGAGACCTGGCATGGGGAGAAATGGAGGCAGTGCACACACTTTGGGGAGCCCCTGGGGCTGGCTAAGTGAACCAGGAGCTCAGGACCACCCCCGGGTTCTCCCACCACCTCTTCTGCAGCCAGAGACCCCTCCTCAGCCAGACCCCAGGCCCCTGGGCTGCCCCCGCCGCCGACACACACACAGGGCCCTCACTGGCATCTCCCTCCTCCTCTCGCCACCCCACCCTTGGGACCCAGACACCCCACCCCAGGCTTCCTGGCACCCCAGACTTGTTGGCACACCTTGGCCACACCTGCCCCCACCCTCCCTGGAAGGAACCACCCCTCCGCCGGCCAGAAGCCCCTCCTCCCAGGCCTGCTGCACGAGGGGCAAGGGCCCACTGGTGGGGCTCCCTGACCCCTGCAGGGTCGTGGCTTTCTAACGTGCTTCTGTGGTCTGGTGGGCCCATCCACGCATCCACTCGCTGGCTCCTTCCTCCAGCGTGGGCGTGGAAGCTGTGTCCCTCAGACCAGCTGCGCAGGGTCCCAGACCCTCCCAGGAGTCTGCCCTGCCTAGGGAGGGGGTGCCCTGCCTTGGGGGAGCCCCGAGGCAGGGATTGGCCCCCTCAAGTGCCTGACACACCCTCGCAGGCCCTGGGCTTGCCCCGCCCCGCAGCCTGTGACTGCTGGGGCTGGACCCTGCCTGGGCTCATCTTTTCCGGATTTGTGATGCTGTTGTCTTGGGAACATTCCATCGGAAAATGTTGGGCGGGGTGGGCGGGCGGGCAGGCCCGGGCAGGCGACGTAGTGTGGGTGGACAGGTGGGTGGTGCCTGGGAGGGGTTCACACTCCAGCAGGGCCCACCCTGCCCTTCCTGCCGCCTTCTCAGCTGCCCCCCAACCTGGCCCAGGGGGCTACCGGTGTGTGGGCCCCTCTGGAGCCTCGTGTTCGTGGCGCCGGCCTGCCCCGCCTCACGCACAGGCCACCTCGCGCCCACCCGCCGACCAGGGTGTCCTCATGGGACCCGGCAGTTCCCCGGAGCAGCCATTCCATCTGGCCTCTGGGCCTCTGCCCTGGGGTTGTGCCCCCTCCCGGTGCCCCCCATTCTTCCTCAGGCCTCCCACAGGAGGGTAGGCGTAGGTGCCCCTGACTCCTGAGACCCAGTTCACGTGTTCACCTCCCCACCCAAGGCAGGGCCGGCCCCAGCTTCTGTCCAGGCCTGCACAGGGCTGGCCGGGGGCCCAGGGCTGAGAAGCAGCAGGCAGGCGGACGGGCGTCACCCCTGGCCTTTCCCATGCGGCAGTGGGGCCAGGACCTAGGCTGAGCCGGACACCTCCCGCACGGGACGGTGACACCCTCCCAGCAGGGCTCTGGGATGGCCTTGCCCTCTGTGGCAGCTAGGGCCAGACACTGAGTGATGTGGCCCGTCAGGAAGGAGAGGGGACAGCGGAGACCTGCCCCGGAGCCCAGGGCCGTGCGCACGGTCACCGAGAGGGCTTGTCCGCCAGGCCTTTGCACAGGTCGTGTCCCTGGCCCGGACTGGCCTTCCCTGTGTCTTCTCCTTGCACATCGAGCTGGGGCCACCTGGGCATCCACTCCCGAGGCCCCACATGACCAAGTGCCCCCCCACCGTCCCCTCTCCCACCCCTACCCGGGCTACAGACCGGCCCAGGCCTCCCTGCACCGCTCTCACCGCAGGGTGGCGAGGGCCAGAGGTGCCACCCACACACGGTGGCAGGGGCAGAGCCGCCAGAAAGCATGCGGTAGGAACCGGGGCTGCGGATAAAGCCCAAATGGGTCCCACCGACCCCCACAGTGGCAGCCCCTCGGCCCTTGGAGGGGTGGCTGTAAGTGGTAGTCATGCTGTGGCGAGTCTGACCGTGGCAGTGGGCCGAGTGGGGCCCGGGTGGCCAGGGGTCGGGCTGGCTGCAGCTGGTGAGGATGAGCTAGTTTTGGTGGGGCAGCCCAATGTGGCCTGGAGCTGAGGGCAGAGCCGGGGTTCAATGGGTGAGCCTGTGGGGGGTGAGGTGGGGCTTGCGGGGGCTGAGATGGCCCAGGAGGGTCTGCAGGGGGCCAGGGTGGGACCTGCTGTCACCAGGCCAGGGCTGAGAAACCCAGGGCCCAGCTGCTCTCTGACCTGGGGCTTCTCCCACAGCGGGTGGGGAGGGTGGCAGAGGCGGGGCGGTGGCTCTGAGTCCTGGAAGAAGGACTGGAGGCTGGGGAAGCCGATTCAGGCAGAGGCTTGTCACCTTCCAGATCAGGGGGTCGGGGGCGGGGCTGCACATGGAGATCAGATGAGGCTTCGCTTTATGAGACACGGAGATTCGCCAGGGAGACGTCGGTAGGTTCCGGGTGTGTGAGTCCGTGAGACGGAGGAGCCCAGAGAGTTTGGGGACCTCAGGTCCCAGGGACCCGCACCCCTGTCCCGGGCAGGGAAGACGGGCCCACAAGGCCGGTCGATCAGACAAGCAGCTCCTGTCGGTCACCAGAACCCAACTCCAGCTGGCTCTCGAAAGAGGGGAGCGAGGCAGAAGTGCCTTGGAGTGTGGAGAAAGGCGCGGGCTCGGTGCCCAGTCGGGGAGCATAGGAAAGGCAACCGAACTGCGTTTCTCTCCCTCTCTTTCTCCCTTCCTTCCCCTCTCTCTAAAAATAAAATAATTTAAAAAAAATGTAAAAACAGAAAGACAAAATTTGTTGACAAAATACCAGGATCCCAGCCGTAAGGGAGGCCCGGCCCAGATTCCGTGTCTGCAGTGCCGGCTGTGCCCTCAGCTCAGCCACGTGTATGGGCAGCTCCGGGTGGGGCAGGGGGCAGGGGTGGGGGAGAGGAGGAGCAGTCTGGTGTCTGTCTGCCTCTGGTGGCCCGTGGAGAGGTCTGTGGCAAGTGGCCCGGGCTCGCCCTGGCCTTGAGTGGCATCCGGGATCTCTGCCTGCCACTAGCCTCACTGCCAGGGCAAGCCCGGAGACCCAAGGTCACTGGTCGGCTCGCAGCCGGTCACTCCAGGGCGACAAGCAGAGTCAGAAGTCCGTGGACCATCCGCCAAGCCCTCCTGGCCCCGTGTGGACCGACTTGAACCCCAGGCAGGGCTGGGAGGCTCAGGCATTCACCCCGCGCCCCGGCCACCTCTGCCACCGTCTTCCCTGAGCCCCAGCTAGGCAAGCCCCTTCCTTGTGCCGATTTCTCCTCCGCTGTGATGGCCTGCGTCGCTAGTGACAGAGGATTTCACAGGAGGCGGTTTTGAGCAGAGGGGTTGCTAGGGTCCAGCGGTCGGTCACGCTGCTTGTTTTTTCTCGCTCTCTTGGGTTTATTTTCTGCTGTCCGGCTACATTCTCAGCTTACAGGTGGCAGAGGCAGCAGACCAGGAACACGGCAGGAAAGAGAAACCCACTCACCTCCATCCCACAGTTCTAGAAAAATGACAGTGGCTCTCATTGGGTCACTTACTGTTATGGGTTGAATTGTGTCCCCTGCCACCCCCGCCCTCCGCCAAAAGCTGTGGGGGGTCCCAGCCCTGCACACAGGGACCTGAGCTCGTTTGGAGCTGGAGTTTCTGCAGGTGATGTAATCGAGTTGGGACGAGGTCACCGCGGCGGGCCCAGTGAGACGGTCACGGTCACGGGAACTCACCCAGTGGCAGTGGGCGCTGCAGGCGCTGGGGGAGGTGGGAGGACTGAGCCTCGGGGCTCAGCAGGAGCGTGGCCCCGACCCTGACCCCTGGCCTCCAGGACTGAGAGGGGCTGGGACCCTGGGAGGTCAGCTGCCCCGGTTGGCCCTTTGTTACGGGCAGCCCCAGCAGGTGACCTGCCTGCACATCCAGGACTGATCACAGTGCTTCCTTCAAGTCCCCGCCAGTCCCTGGAGCGGGGATGGAGTCCGCACCCTGGCACGCAGCCTGAAGGTGGGGAGCGACGCCAATGGGCCTGGCAGGCAGCCTCCAGCTGGGCCGGGCCTGGGCGGTCAGGAGTTGGAGGAGGTGGGCCGCGACCTCGAGGGTTCGTCCCTGCCCCTCCCTGTCTCTCTTCCCCACCCTCACCGCCTCTCCTGGTTTCACTTTCCGAGAGATAAACAGCTTTCACCCAGATCCTTGCCCCATGTCAATTGGGGGGCCCCAGCCCAGGCCCAGGGTTTGCCCGGCCAGCGGGACACTCCCGTGGGACCACCGTCTTCCAGCGGTTCTCAGGGGGGCCCTCCCCTGAGACGTTTCCTAGCACTCTGGTAAACGTCTGTCTCCCCCACTCATGAGGCGCCCCCAGAGCAGGGGCCGTGGTCCCCGCTGTACCCCAGAGCCTGTCATGGAGGCACCCGGGGAGGCATCCAGGGGCAGGGACTCTGCGACACCCCCTTGGTGCCAGCCCCTTCCCCTGGCCTCCCCGCTTGCACCAGGGGACCTGGCCTGGGCGGCAGCCTCGGTGCATGGCAGGCTTGCAGGCAGCTGCTCCCCAAGAAGGGGCTATAGCCCCTGCTCCACCTGTTCCCGTCACCCCCAGAGGGACTGTGGGCCGTCTCCCAGGTGGGGCCCGGACGCTGGGCAGTCAGTCTTCCCCACCACTTGGTGGCAGGTGCGTGGGCCCAAGGCTAAGGTCTGGGTCACCTGCTCCTGCACACGGGCTACAGGTTGGGACCGGGTCACCGGATCGATGTCCCGTCTCCTCTGGACGGTGGTACTCTGCCACACGCACCCAGTGCTGGGGCCTATGAACCGATGGCTTCCAGTGTGTGATGGGCTCGGGGCGCCTGGCCTGGCTCCCCTGCCCGAGGGCTCATCCGGCCAGGGCCCGGGTGCAGGCCTCTGCGCAGGTCCTCGAAGGGGCCAGGCACTTCTGGGAGGGTGTAGCTCAGAGCCCCTGCTGGGACCCTCCTGTGGGGTGCACCCCGGACTCCATGCGGGTCTCCCTGTCCAGAGACACAGCACACTGTCAAAGTGGCCATGTCCCAAGGCAGAGCAGCTGCCCCGAGCCTGGAGCCGCTGCAGACCCTGCTCAGGGTTCTGCCTGAGGGGCCTGCATGGAGCTCTGCAGGCTGGTGCCTCCTAGGTTTGGCTGCCAAAGGACAGTGGTGTGTACGTGGTAGGGGTCTGTCATCGCCCGGCAATGAGTCTACAGGGGCCATTTGAGGCTGGCACGCTGCTCCTCAAAGTCATCAGAGAGCCAGGCTCCATCCATTTCTGCTCTCCCACTCTTAGCCTCAGCTTCCACCCTCCTGGTCAGTCAGAAGCTGTCAGGGCTCCGGCTGTCACATCTGCATCCCTGTGGGGAGAAGGGGAAGGCCCAGGGCAGCAAAGAGACTTCCCTCCAGCTGCATCTCTCCCCAAGTGTGAACTGAAATGGCCCCAGGAGGGACAACTCATCAGTATTGACCAAAGTCCCAAGTCCTTCCAGCTGTGGTCCTACCTGTTCTGGGGCTTTTTCTGCGACACCTGCCGTCTTTTTTTTTTTTTTTTTAACTTTCACTCAAGGATAGTAGATATGTTTATTGATTTTAGAGAGTCAGAGAGACAGAGAGAGAAACATTGATTTGAGAGACAAACATCGATTGGTTGCCTCCTGCACGCACCCCCACAGGGGATCAAACCCACAACCCAGGTACATGTGCCCTGACTGGGGATCGAGCTCGTGACCTTTTGGGGCACAGGATGACGCTTCAATCAACTTGAGCCACCTGGCCAGGGCGGCACACCTGGACTCTCAAGCTGAGACTGACTCAGGGTTCTCAGAGCTGCCTGCAGGACAGAGCCAGGAGATCAGACAGGACCAGGGCTGATAAGAAGCCACAGTTTGCCCGAGGGTGCAGCTGTTGGAAGGAGGGAAGCAGGAAGCGACTCTCCCGGACGCAGAGAGCTGAGCGTAGGACCTAAAGGGAAGAGGGGCACAGCAGTCTGCAAGCACACTCCCACTGGTGCAGGGAAGGGCGTGCATCGGTGTCCTGGGGCCGACGGGACAAGTGACCACAAACATCAGAAATCTGTCACCTTGCAGCCCTGGAGGCCAGAGGACCAGGGTCAGATCCTCCTGCCTCTTCAGCACCTGGTGGCTCCAGACCCTCCTGGGCAGGTGGCCACCTCACTCAGTCTCTGCTCTGTCTTCATGGGACTTCTCCTTTGTCACCTCGGATTGAGGGCCCTGCAGACAACCCAGGACAGTCTCACCTCCAGACCCTTACCAGCCACGACCCTGGTCCCGAGGAAGGCCACATTCACAGGAAACAGGGACGAGGGTGTGCACATCCCTTTGCAGCCGCCTCCCAGCCCACTCCAAGGAGGGAATGCACGTTTGTAAGGAGATGTGTAGGTAACCCTCAGTCTCTGGGAATGTGACCTTATTTGGAGACAGGGCGCTGGCTGTGTGGTTAGTTGAGATGAGGTCACCTGGAGCAGGGCGGGCTCTGAGCCAGGTAGGGGTGGTGTCCCTCTAAGGAGACAGCAACCAGGGAGAACGCCCTGTGACCACAGAGGCGGAGCCTGGAGCGATGAGTCTGTGAGCCAAGGGTTGCACACACCTGGAGCAGGATCCCTCCCAGCCTCTGAGGGGACCAGAGGGGACCGGCCGGGCTGGCCTCTGATCTTGGACTCGTGGCCTCCAAACCGTGAGAACATGAGTTTCTGCTCTTTGAGCCCCAGGCTGTGGTGTTTTATGACGGCAGCCCCTGGACTCACGGCACCGCCTGCCCTGTTAGCTCCAGCTGGCACCTGTGGTCTGGGCATCTGCCTGTCACAGGCCCCTGGGAGGGTGAGCAGAGGGCCTGGAAGACAGCCTTGGGGACACCCAGGACCCCCAAACTCAGTGGGCCTGGCTCTGAGTGACTGGCTCGGGGGTCCATCCTTGGTTCTTATGCAAATCTGGTGAGACCCCAGGGGCTGCCCATCCATTTTGGTTCTGGGGCCTTATGGCTGCTGAGTCGACCACAGGGACCCTGGTGGGCCTGGGGCCATCGACACCCCTGCCTCTGGCAGCAGCGACAGGCGATGAGGCAGGCGGCACGGCCGCATGGGGGGGGCTGCCGTGATGAACCCACCCCAGAGCCCGACCTGTCTTGGCACTCCCCACCCACCAGGCGCCGCTGGGAACACTCGGGGCCCTTCCAGATGCCCAAGCTTCCGGTGCGCCCTCACAGCCCAGGCTGCCCGCATCTGCACAAAGGGGCCACTGCCCCTCCTCAGAATCAGCCCTGGAGAAACTCCCGAAGCAAGAAGGGGAGTGGCCTCCAGGAGCCCCCTAATGAGTCCCCAAAACTGTGGGGGCAGCTGCAGGCAGGGCAGAAGGGTCCGGGAGAGGGTGGCGGGATCCCAGGGCCCTATCCTCACCGTTCTCTGGCCTGACCCCTCCACCTCTGTGACAACAGCTGCCACCAAGGTCAGTGGTGGCTTTGAGTCAAGTCCGAACCCCACACACGCTCAGACAGGATGGCATGTGAGCCCCTGGCCTTTCTCTCTCCAACCAGGGTCGGGGGAGCCTCCCCAAACATGTTTCTCCTGAGGGTGCGCCCACACAGGGGGATGGGTGGGGGGCCCCTCCCTGGGGCGCAAACTTGCTGGGTGAGGTGAGGTCACACCTGGCCGGCACATGTCCCCTGCACACCTCTGGGAGACGTGCCTGCTGGCAAGGTGACTGCCACCTGAGAAGTTGAACCACCGTCACCCTGACCTGCAACAGTCACCAAGACGGATGTAGCAACAAACCGAATACGTTCAGGAAAAGCAGCGGGAGGAACAAGAATGCGTTTCAGGAGAACCAAAGGCAAGTGTTCTGGAATCCGTGGGGCAGGAAGAGGGGGCATCTGGAGGCCCACGGCGACCCTCCTGCCCCGGGCGCAGCAGGCCGGGACCCACGTACAAACACACAGGGACTCGTGTTCCCAGGGCCACGGAGAAAGCGATCTCGACCGCAGGGCTCGGGGAGGATTCTGGGAGACATGAAAGGCCACTCGGTCCTGACACTGGGTGGTGACAGTGAACGGGATCCAGGACCAGGGGACACGGTGGCAGTGTCCGATTGCTCAGCAGCCACCTGGGACATGAGACAGTGGAGCATTGTTCTCCCTCCCTGAAGGGCAGAACTCAGAAGCTCAGATTTCCATATCCGTTCAAATACCTTCTGATGAGGTCACACTAATAACACGTCCTCAGACCCCCCAGGTCCTCTGTGCTGAGAGCAGGGCAACAGGAAGGAGAAAATGAGACGAGAGACACGTGGGGGACCGGGTGGGGGAGAAGGGGCAGCCAGGGGAACCGGGAGTGAGGCCCTGCAGCCGCTGGCCAAGGCAGGACACAGGGAGGGCAGGCCCAGGCCGCAGCTGCCGGGCAGAGACGCTGGCCCGGAGAAAAACAAGGGAGACCCAGCACCGGGATGAGCTGTGGAGCAGCCAGCACGCGGCAGAAATGCAGTGTGTTCCTTTTGAAGTCAGCAAGAGAAAATGGGATTTATCCAAGGGGAAGCAGGAGCAGTAGGTAAAACCAGCACAGTCAACAGATGACATGCGAGAAGACAGCCGGAAACGGCGGCGTGACAGCAGACGCGGGCTGAGGACTCGCGCACGCACCAGGTGTAAGGGGCCCTCGGACTGGATTGAAAAGTTCCAAGACTGAGCAACGCAAAAAAGGAAAATGCGGGGGAGAGAAGTGCTGGCCCCGCCCACCTGAACGCCGACAGAGCGCGGCCTACGGAGGGGCCGCACCGCAGGTTGGAGGCTGGGGATGCAGGACGCAAGGAAGGCTGGACCCCGGGGCGCAGCGCCCTGCACTTCACCGGTGGACTTCAGGGAAAACTGACGATCTCAGCTGATGCAGGACAGTATTCGATAAAGATCAATACCTGTCTAAGATTATGGGACTGAAACAAAAACAAAAAACATTAGCAAATTAGCCCTAAAGCGTGAGTTTTTGACCTCCGCGTTCTTGCCTAACAGAAAACTCCAGATGCCTTCCCTGGGGCAGTGGGGAAGGCCAGGGACCGTGACAACCACTCACAGCTCCTACGGCACTGAAGACCGCAGCCAGTCTTCCAAGGACACAGAGGGAACGAGGCGGTAAAAGAACCAGGAGAAAAGTCCTGGCTGGTGTAGCTCAGTGGATTGAGCACGGGCTGGGAACCAAAGGGTCCCGGTTCGATTCCCAGCGGGGGCACATGCCTGGGTTGCAGGCCAGGTCCCTGGTGAGGGGCATGTGAGAGGCAACTATACATTGCTGTTTCTCTCTCTTTCTCCCTCCCTTCCCCTCTCTCTGAAAATAAATAAATAAAAGATAAAAAACTGTCTTGATTGGCAATACCATTTGTACCTAAAAAAAAAAAAAAAAAAAGCAACAGACTCTTAGGAGCAAACAAGTCTGCTCTCAAATACGCAGAAGGAGAGGGTACCCTCACCGTGGGCCGCATGAGCCCGCGCCTGGGACTCAGGCTGGCCGGTACCCCCATGGGCCATCTTCCCCGATGGGACAGCGCCCCCCTGCTGCCTCCAGGCGGGGAGAGACTCAGAAGTCCTGGGAACCCTGAGTCAGAAGCCCGCACCGATGAGGGGCCCCCGCCTGCCCTGGGGCCCTGCCTGGGGCCTGTGCACCCGCCCCAGCTCTCCAGTTTGCATGGAGCGGGTCGGCATGGCAGCAACCCCGGAATAGCGGGCTCGGCTCGCTTCATGTCATGTCACGTTTCCACATGTGGTCTGTGGGTTCCACTTGCGTGTTGCTCAGTTGGGGGACTTTCAAACACAAGGTAACGCTCCTTGGCGACAGTGAAACCCTTGCTGTCCAGGCGCAGGAGGTCCTGGGATGAGGGTTTCCTGGGAGAGCTCCGCCTCCGGTGGGCGGGCACTGGTGAGGGGGTGGGAGAAGCACGCCCTGGAGACCCAAGGTTGGACCCAAGTCCCTAACTGCTGAAGGTATAAGTGAGAGTTCTTCATTCTACTCTTTCTACTGTATTTTTATTTACTTAATGTTTTATTTTTAACATTTTATCTATTTTAGAGAGAGGGGAAGGGAGGGAGAGAAACATCCATGTGTGGTTGCCTCTCACGTTGCCCCCACTGGGGACCTGGCCTGCAACCCAGGCATGTGCCCTGACTGGGAATCGAACCAGTGACTCTTTGGTTCGCAGGCCAGTGCTCAGTCCACTGAGCCACTCCAGCCAGGGCTGTTTCTACTTTAGTATGTGTTTGAATTCTCCACTATAAAAACTGTTTAAAATAAAACTCATTAGTCTCTTGCCCATCCAGTTCCAGCTACCTCGGCATGCTGTGTCCTTGCCCCTTTTATGGACAGATGTGGAAGATTCTAGACCTTTCTCTTCTTCGCAAATCCAGTTCTCCTTTACGTGATGGAGCCAGAATGTTTCAGGCCCATCAAGGGCCTTGAGAATCTTTCCTCGAGCCATTTTGTTACTTGAAAGATTTTACCAGGTGCCTTCTTAATCCATCAGGGATGTAACCAGGGCGTGCCGCCCTTGGCTTGATCCTTGACTTAAGGCTGAGACACAGCGGCTTCTGTCGCTGGAAGTGTTCCTGTTTAGGGTTCAGAAGCAGTCATCTCTTCCGACTTGATAAGTCCCTGAGTTCTGGGCTGGCTCCCTTCCCCTCCGTCCTGCTTTCTGCTCACAAACCAGCCCATTCTTGTCGAGGCAGCCCTGTCTATCTATCTGCTCTATCTGTTCCGTTTCTCAGTGTAAGTTAAATGTCATAAAATTCCCTCCAAAGTGCACAGTTCACGGTTTTGAAGTATGTCACAAGGTTGAGCAACCACAGCCACCATCCAATTGCTCATTTTCATTGTCCCGATAGAAACCCCATACGTTTTAACTCATTCTCTGCCCCTGTGAACCTCGACCTGTTCTGTGCCCCGAGCATTTTCCCTGCCCAGGCATCCACTCTCATAGTATCATGCAGTTTCCTTGGGTCTGGCTTCCTGCACCCACCATGTGGCAGAACATCCCAATATTTCATTCCTTTTGTGACTGAATAATATCCCCGTGTATGGATAAACCACATTTTCACTCGTTAGTTGATAGACAATTGGGCTGTTTCCACTTTTAAACTATTATGGCCTTGACTGGTGTGGCTGAGTGGGTTGGGTGTCATCCCACAAACCAAAAGGCCACCGGTTCGCGTCCCGGTCAGGGCGCACGCCCAGTCGCAGGCCAGGGCCCTGGCTGGGGGCACGAGAGGCAACCCATCGATGTGTCTCTCACACATCAGTGTCTCTCTCGCTTTCTCCCTCCTTCTCCTCTTTCCATAAATAAATAAAATGTTGTGAGCAATGCTGTGAACATCAGTGTATGATTTTTTGTATGGACATATGTTTTCAGTTCTCTTCAAATTGCTCTTCTGGACCTAGGGATGGGGCCGCTGGCTCCTGTGGTGGCCCCAGGTGTGACTCTGTCTCCACAGTGGCTGCGTCATTTCACCCCCCCCCGCAGCAATGCGTGGGGGTTCCAGTTCGTCCACATCCTCACCAACACTTGTGATGTTCTGTTGTGTCCTCCCGGTACCCTCGATGGTCCTGGGATCTGACTCTTGCTTCAACAAAGTTTGGATGGGACGCCGCTTCTTTCCAACCCCCCCCAAACCTCCTTCCCAGTCACCACCTGCAGAACCACCTCAGCCTCCCCCATCCCCGAGAGCAGCCAACACCATTTTTTTTTGGCTTTAACTCCCCACTGCCCAGCAACCACGAGCTCCCAAATTCGTCGGAATCACCCCACCCATGCGGAGGCTGCTGTCAGCTAGCTGCCAGGTCGCCCGGCATCTGCAGGCCGCCCACACCTACCTCTCTCTGAGCTTCTGTTTCCACCCTGACGATGTGGCTCTGCAGGGTGTGGGCCACTTCTTCCGAGAGTTGGCCGAGAAGAAGCTCGAGGGCGCCCAGTGTCTCTTAAAGGTGCAAAACCAGCTCGGTGGCCGGTTCTCTTCCGGGACGTGCCAAAACCATCCCAGATGAGGGGTGACATTCAAGGTGCCAGGGAAGCCGCCCCGGCCTTGGAGAAGCGCCTGACCCTGGCCGTCATGGACCTGCAGGCCCGAGTTCTGCCCACACGGCTCCTTAGCTCTGTGACTTCCTCCAGAACCACTTCCTGGGTGAGCAGGTGAAACTCCCCAAGAAGATGGGTGACACCCGGCTCACCGAAAGGCTCCCCCTCAAGCACGACCAGGAGCCTGTGGAGCCTAGAGGCCTTTGAGGGGCTCCTCCGCACCCCCTGGTGTCTGTCTCCCTGTAGCCACTAGACACCCTTTTAACCATGCTGGAGCCTCTCCATGCCCTGGACCAAAAGCAAACAGTAAACCTTTTTGCAAATAAAAAATAAAAAGAAGAAGAAGAAAGAAAGAAAGCAGCTGGAATGTAGAGGCTGCATTGGGCCCGTAGATAAATTTGGGGAAGGTCATCATTTAATCATGTTGCCTTCTGATCCATGAACAATAGAAGTCTCATTTACTCAGATCTCTAATTTCTTTCAACAGTATTTCAGAGTTTTCAGTACACAAGCCTCATACTTCTTTGGTTAAATTTACTCCTAAGCCCTCTGTTCTTTTTAGTGTTGTGTCTACGGAATGGGTTTCTTAATTCCATTTTGGATTGCCCACTGTCGGTACGAAACGCCGCTGGCTTCGGCTCACTGATCTCATCACACCCTGCAACCTTGCTGAACTCGCTTATCAGCTCTAATAATTTTTTGGTGCATTTTCCAGGCTGTTGTTCTGTATATAAGATCATATCATCTGCAAACAGAGACAGTTTGACTTCCTTCTTTCCCATCAGGAGGCCTTTTGTCTCTTTCCTGCCGGATGGCGGGTGTGAATGGGGGTGAGAGCGGAGCTTAGGGGGAAGCCTGCACTTTCAACCACTAGGTAAGATGCTAACTGTGGGCACTTTCTTAGATGGTGAGAAAGTTCCCTTCTCTTCCTGGTTTGTCAAGTGTTTCGGTCATGAATGCCATTGGACATTGTCCATTGTACAGGCTGCATCTACTGATGGATGATCACGTGGCTTTCTTTCCTCCGCCTGCAGTAAGTGTGGTACGTGGCGTTAAGTTTCACAGGTTGAGTCTTACACTCTGGGGAAAATCCCACTTGGTCACTGTGCACAATCCTTTTTATAGACGGGTAGATTCAGTCGGCTAGTATTTGGTTGAGGATTTTTTTGTATCTATATTCATAAGGGATATTGGTTTGTAGTTTTGCTGTGGTGTCTTTGCCCGGTATGGGTTCCAGGGTGATGCTGGCTCTTAGGATGAGGTAGGAAGTCTTCCCCTTTGGGAAGAGTTTATGACTAATTGCTGTTAATTCGTCTTTAGACTTTTGGTAGAATTCAGCAGGGAAGACAAGTGCCTGGGCGTCACCTCAGGGGAAGAGTTTCGGTTACTCTGTCTCTCTTTGATCGGCACTGGAGCACTCGGGCCTTCCACCTCTCCCCAAGCTCGGGGGGGACGCTCTAGAGTCTCCCCATTTCATGAAGTTGTCGAATTCGTCGGTGTGTATTTGTTCAGAGAATTCACTTGTGATCGTCTCAATTCCTGTTAGGTCAGTAATGTCCCCCTTTTCACACAGGATCTTAGCAATTTGTCTTCTCTCTTTTTTCCCAGTCTGCCTAAAAGATTTTCCATTTTATTGTCTTTCCCAAGAACCAACTTTTGGCCTCATTGATTTTTTTCCTACTATTTTCCTATTCTTCGTTCCTGCTGTAATCACCATTATCTCTGCTTGTTTGGGGTTTAGCTTACTCCTCTTTTCTAGTTGCCTGAGGGGAAAGGTGAGTGTACTGATACAGGTCTTTCTTCTTTCCCGGCAGGTGTTCACAGCTATAAAGTCCTCTGAGCACTGCTTTACTGTACTCCGTGGGTTTTGGTTAGTTGTGTTTTTGTTTGTATTCATTTCAAAGTACTTTCTAATTTCCCTGGAAACTTCCGCTTTGACCCATTGGCAATTTAGGGGCCTGTTGCTTAATTTCTACATATTTATGGATTTTCCAATTTCCTTTTTTTTTTTTGTGGACGTTTACTTTCATTCTGTTGCGGTCAGAGAGCACCCTTGCATGGTTTCAGTCCTTTTAAATTTATCAAGACTTGTTTTATGGTCTGACAGATGGTCTGTCCTGGAGAATGTGCCCTCTGCCCAAGTGGACTGTGTATAGCTTGTGGAGTGGAATGTTCTGGAATGTTCTGTTAGGTCCATGGCGTGTAGGTAGCTTGCACTGCTCTGCAAGCCGTGGCTTTCCCTGACGATCTCTGTGGTTGTTCTCTCCACACCGAGAGGGGGGTGTCAGCGTTCCCCATTCCTGGTGTTAGCACATTCCATACCGCGTAGAAATCTGTAAGACATACGCCAGGGACCGCACGCTATTGGGCAAACTGCACGTTAATTAAATCATCTCGTGATGTGGCCCTTAACAGATGGCGCACGAAACACGAGAAATCTCGTGAGCAGTACGGAAGGTGTTACGTCATCACTCTCTCCCTTTAATTCTGCCAGTTTTCGCTTCGTGTATTTTTTTTATAAGATTTTATTTATTTCTTTTAGAGACAGAAAGGGAGAGAGAAAAAGAGGGAGAGAAACATCAGTTGCTTGCTTCTCACACGCCCCCAGCCTGCAGCCTGGCCCACAACCCAGGCACGTGCCCCAACTAGGAACCGAACTGGTGACCTTGTGGCCTGAAGGCCGGCGCTCATTGAGTTGCACCAGCCAGAGCATTGCTTCAGGTATTGCGAGGTTTTTTTTTTTTTTTTTAAAGATTTTATTTATTTTCAGAGAGAGGGGAAGGGAGGGAGAAAGAGAGGGAGAGAAACAGCAATGCGTGGCTGCCTCTCACACGGCCCCCACCGGGGACCCGGCCTGCAACCCAGGCATGTGCCCTGACTGGGAACCGAACCAGGACCCTCTGGTTCCCAGCCCGCGCTCAATCCACTGAGCTACACTAGCCAGGGCGAGGTTTTTTGTTAGGGACATTTGGGCTTATAAATGTCCTATCTTCTTCACGATTCTCCCTTTTATCATTAGAAGGTGCTCGTTGTCCGCAGTGACAGTCTGTTCTGTCTGATGTTTGCACGCATGCCAGGCTTCTCCTTTTTGCAACAGCTCTCTCTTCGTGGTCGTCCTGGGGAATAAATACCATGATCACCTCAGTGGATGCTGATCTAATTTGCATTATTGCCAACCACACTTCCGTACCGTCACACCTCGGGGCTCGTTGGCTTCAGAACCCCTCTAACCCTGTCCTCTTCGCATTTTGATGAGAAAACAAATGTTTCAGCTCTGGGTGCCTGCTCCGACGTGTCACACTTGTCGGAACTTGTATGAATCACAACGTGGCCTCACAGAGAACGTGCGTCCTCACTCCTCGGAGTTCGGTGCTCGTCCGAGTTCCGGAGCGAATGAGCGACAAGCACCTAGGCACCTCGGGGACATTCTGCTCCCAGGGAACCTCAGCGCGGACGCAGCCGCCCGGCCAGGCGCGAGTGAAAGCGGTCACAGATGACAGCGCGCTGGTGCCTGTCCTCGCTGCTGCGCCGTGCATCTCGTGGGTCCGGTCCGCGAACAACAATCTCCCAGTTTTTATGCATCTCTAAGAATGTTTTAACTTTTTTTCACTTCCGAGGAACGACGTCGCGGTGTAGGCAGGAGGAAGAGGCTTGCGTGCGTGCGATCGGCAGCAGCCCACGGCCTGTGCGCCTGTCCCCCAGAGCGGCGTCTGTGTCACACTGTTGACACGCCGACACTGGCCTCCCGCGGACGTGCAAACTGCAGCCGCAGAGCGACGCTGCCCCATCCTCACTCCCGCCTCGAGACGGAGAAATAAAACCGGCCCCAGGAGCTCGTGAGTGTTGCACGTAACCAGGCTGTAGAGTTTACAGTTTCACCGTTGGGAAGAATACACGTGTGACACATTTCCGACAACGTGCAGTGGGGCTCAGAGAGCCCTGTCGCAGGACCACAGTCCCACGTCTGAAGTCCCCAACCTGGGATTTCCTTTCAGACACTCGCAGTCACTTCTCTGTCCGAGGAGACCGGATGTTTCTCGCTCAGGAGCTGACGCGGGGCCGCCCAGGTCCCTCGGAAGCGGCTGCGCGAACTGCGGATTTCTGTCAGAACATGACGCTCTGCCGCCATCTGCTGGCAAACTCTCAAATTAAATACCGACCTTCACGACGTCAAGGTTGGACAGCCTGAAGCCGGATTCACACACAGTGAAAGTAAGAAGAAGGATGTGCGTGACGTGACCGGAGCCCCTTAGAGGTGATGCTCCTGCAGTCACTCGGGGAGCCCAATAAAGCACCGTCCTCGGCGTGGCCTGGCCGGACCCCACCGGGCAAAGGACGCAGGCGGGGGTGGGCCACGGGACCACACGGAGTGCGCCCCCCACGCCCAGCACAGAGCCGGCGTGACCCAAGTGCAGAGGCCACGTCTTTGGCGGATCGGCCCCGTCGCCCCTGTTCTCAAAGGGGCAGGTAGCGCCGCAGGTCCCTCAGGGCATGCGCAGAGGCCCGGGTCCAGTGGGATGTGGCTGGCAGCCCTGGCCAGGCGGTGAAGGCCGTGTTCTGTCAGGCCAGTGTCCACAGTCCGGCCAGGGCGAGGAAAGCAGAGGTCAGAGCGGGAAAGAGGCTTTTCCCAGCATTTCCCAGCTTTTGTCCTCTGTCTCCACTTGGCTTACGGTCCCCTAAGCTACGTCTCCTAGGGTTTGTCTGCCCGCCCCTCCCTGTGGGCACGCTCAGGACCAGCTACCCGTCAGCACAGGGCCGCCACATCCCTCTGGGGGCCCTCGCGGAGCGTGGGTGGTGGGGGACCCCCAGCCGGCCCTGAGATGTGTCGGAACTGGACACAGGTGGAATCAGTGGGCCCGTGGTGAGGCGGCCAGCGGCGTGTGTTCCCGCCAGCGGCTCTGGTGCCCACGGCCCGTGGCACACCAGCATTCGTACCTGCTCCCCTTCTTGCTCACCGCTGGACCTCTCTGTGGGGCGAACCCCCCCCACACCAACCCCCGCACTGTTCGGCGACCCAGGGCCCTCGTTTGTCTACGAAAAGCAGGGTAAACGCTAGGCCTCTTTTCCAATTTTATAATTGATTTAATTATTCCCCAGTGCTTGGATATTTAGGTTGTTTCCAATTGTTCATCATTCTTCCATTTTCTGTTTTATTTTCTTGTCATAAAATACACATACAATTATCTTAACGTCTTCAAGTGCACAGTTCTGTGACGTCAAATACGTCCATGACACCGTGTGACCTTCGCCGCTGTCCCTGTGTGCCTCTCACACAGCGGAAATGACATCCACTGAAAAGTCGCTCTCCACCCTCCCTGTGCCCCGCCCCCGGGAACTGCCACTGCGCTTTCCGTCCCCACAGTCCCGTTCCTCTGAGCGCCTCACGTAAGTGCAGTCAGACAGCGTCAGTCTTGTACAATCGGCTTAGTTCACTCGGCATATGAGGACATGCTTGTAGCATGTGGCAGAATTTCCTTCCTTTTTAAGGTTGGATCTTAAAAATGCGGATGGTCCACATTTTGCTTGTTCATTCATCCATCACTGCTTCGGTCACGTCCACCTTTTGGCTGCTGTGGACAAAGGTCTACAAGTCCTTGCTTTCAATTCTTTGGGGTATATGCCCAGAAGTGGAATTGCTGGATCCTAGGATAATTATATTTCTATATTTCTGAGGAACCGCTATGCTGTTTTCCACGGCACTTATACCATTTTATCTTCCCGCCAGCAGTGCACAGAGCACTGATTACTTCATGTCCTCGCCAACGCTGGTTATTTTCCGTTTTTAGAAAACAGTAGCCATCCTAATCGGTGTGAGGTGGGAGCTCATGGTACTTTGGATGTACATTTCCCTAATTATTAGTGATATTGAGCATCTTTCCACGTGCCATGGCCCATCTGTATGTCTTTGCGGAAACGGCAAGTCTTCTGCCCGTTGTTGAATCAGGTTGTTCTGTGGTTGACTGTGGAGGACGGGGAAGGCTGGTGTCACAGCTAAGGCTGAGTGCTTGGCGAGGCCGCACTTGACCACTCGCATCCGCAAGGTGGATCAAGCCAGCAGCAACAACAGCCGGGCCCCACAGGGGTTAAGAAGGGGATAGTTAACTGCAAGCTTCAGCTGAATGCGACTGTAACTTTTGCAGAAGAAATATTTATTATTTTAGATAGCCTGGGAACAGAGCAACTATGTCTGCAGTTTTTCCTTGAGTCTGCAAAACGTCCTTGGGCTTTATCCAACTAACCCTTACAAAATAAACACGGAGACCATGTTCAGGGTCACTGTCTCTCCTTCAGAGGACGATGCCCCACCTGGCCCCCGCTTTTCCTTAAACTGTCTGTGTCTGGGTCTTCCTTCATCTCCTGTCACCCCCCCGCCAGGGACCCCCGGCCCCCGCTGGTGTCGGCAGTCAATGAGTTTTGGAAGTTCTCTGCATATTCTGGGTGTGAATCCCATGCCAGGTGTGTGATTTGCAGGCATTTTCTCCCATTCTGTGGTTTGCCTTTTCACTTTTCACTTTGTGGATAGTGTCTTTTGATATACAAATATTTAAAATTTTCAGAAAGTCTTAACTTCTTCCTCACTCTTGAAGGACAGTTCTGCTGGAAATAGGATTCTTGGTGGACAGTTTCTTCCTTTTAGCACTTTGCCTATGCTGGCTACTGCCTTCTGGCCTCCAAAATTCCTGATGAGAAATTTGCTGATTATCTTACTGAGGAGCCTGTACATGGTGAGTCACTTATTGCTTGCTGCTTTCAAAATTCTTTTTGCCTCTGGCTTTTAAATGTTTGTACTGTGTCTCAGTGTGGGTCATTTTTTTTTAACAATCTGGTTTTTTTTTTTAAGATTTTATTTATTTATTAGAGAGGGGGAAGGGAGGGAGAAAGAGAGGGAGAGAAACATCAGTGTATGGTTGCCTCTCACATGGCCCTCACTGGGGACCTGGCCTGCAACCCAGGCATGTGCCCGAGTGGGAATCAAACCAGGACCCTTTGGTTCCCAGCCTGCGCTCAATCCACTGAGCTACACCAGCCAGGGCTCATTGTGGGTCTGAGTTCATCTTAACTTGGCATTCAGTGAGTTCATTGGATGCTTATAATATTCATGTCTTTCTTTCATTCAGTTCGGGAAGTTTTCAGCCATTCTTCCTCTAGGCTCTCTCTGTCGCTCTCTCCTCCTTCTAGGACTCCCACAGTGTGTCCCTCAAGCTCTGTTCACTTCCGTTTTTTTTCTTCCTGTTCCTCACACTCGATGATTTTTATTGTCCTATTTTCAAATTTGCCAGTTCTTTCTTCTGCCTGCTCAAATTCATATTTGACTCCTTCTTGTGAAATTTTCATTACCCTTATTGTACTTTTTTGCTCCATAATGTCTTTTTGGTTCCTCTTTAGGTTTTCTACCTCTTTATTAATATTTCCATTTCTTAAAACTATTTTTTTATTTGTTTTTAGAGAGGGGAAGGGAGAGAGAGAGAGAAACATCAGTGTGGTTGCCTCTCTTGCGCCCCCTACTGAGGACCTGGCCCTTAACCCAGGCATGTGCCCTGACTGGGATTCGTATCTGGGACCCTTTGGTTCTCAGACCAGAGCTCAATCCACTGAGCCACGCTGGCCAGTGCTGAAGTTGCTCTTGATGTCCTAGTTTTTAATGTTTGGCCCCAAAGCAGGGAAGAGAGGAAAATGAAACAGGGGAAAGGGACCAGCCCTTTAAATCACCTGGGAGTCGCTCCAGCCAGAGGAGGAGGACTCGCAACGATGCAGCAGGAGCAGCGACGAGGGCCGCCTGTCTCTTCACCTCTGTGATCAGAGCACGGGTCCCCAATATTTGGAGGACGCACTGCGTACCCGCACCATGAAGCTAACAGCCACTGGACAACCCACTGAGACAGGAGCTGAGACACCACCGGGGCCAGGAGCCCAGAGAGGAACTCTCAGGGCCTGTTCTCCTCTAGGGGACTCCTGCCCTAGGCCCCGGCCGCCGCAGTGGCCTCTCCACCTGCCAGGAGAGCCAGTCGCTGACTCCCTTCCTCTCCCCACCCATCGCCCGGCCCGCAGTGCAGCTGCTCCAGGGTGGGGCTGCTGGGAGCTCCGGGTTAACTGCACACAGGGTCAGCTGGAACCAGCAGGGGCCCCAGGGAAAGAGGAAGCTCCGCCATGCCGAACTTGGAGAGGGGGAGCCCGGGGACAGTGCTGTCCCTGGAGGGCACAAGGAATGGAGATGAGAGCTCAGGGGACAGGACACCTGGGACCTGCCCACCTATGAACAAGTAGACCCACCAGTGCCACCCAAGCAGCACCATCCCAGAGAGACCCTTAGGGGACCCGTGTGGTGCTAAGTGAGCGTCTGGAGCCACCTCCTGCCTGCAGGCCTCCCACCCCCACGCCAGGCCCTGTGCCAGCAGAGCACCGGGTCCTCAGCCCGGGGCTGACGGGCTCGGCTTCATGCCAGGAGACTGCGTAGCCTCAGGCCCTGAGCCAGGGACTCCCATATGTCCTGGGGGCTGCGCCCTGTCTGCCAACACAAGTGTGACCTGAATGTCCAGGACCCCAGAGCCAGGTAAACAGCAGACAGACCAGCAGTTCCCAACCGGACCCGCCTGCTGCAGCAATCCAAGCTCTGGCAGGTCAGGGGACCCCGCCTGGCCTCCCCCGGTGCTGCCCCCCACCCGCCGATCTGTGACAAACCCTTTGCGAAACTCTCCTCAGACCCCATGGGCCGCATGCAGTCAGGGTGGCTGTGAGTGCGGCCCAACACAAAATCGTACATTTACTTAAAACACGAAGAGATGTTTTTTGTGATTACGTGCCGCAGTGTATTTACCGTGTGGCCCAGGACAACTCTGCTCCTTCCCATGCGGCCCAGAGACGCCGCCCGGCAAGGCCACGCTCACCTTGTCCACGTGGACCCTGGACGTGGCCGCGTCTCCGCCCTCACCTGAAAACACTGAGGCATTAGGACGCTCTCACTCCGATTGCTCCTTCCATTTCCATGTTGTGAATGCCAGCTTCTCCGTCCTTTCATTTTAACCTTGCTCGTTCCAGCCTGTGACTCTCACGTGCTGGAGATCATGGGGTTACGCGGTTTGCAGCCAGCCTTACCTCCTGTTCAAGAACGCTGCACGCTGGGCATGTCTCCTTGCGCACACGTGTGCGACTTTGAGCAGAACCCGCCTGTGAAAGTGCTGGGTCACTGGGGTCATTTTAAAATAAGCTTTGAGTTACACTTACACCATGAAGCCGTCACCACCCTCAGGTTCCCTCCTGCCCGCGTCCGCCATCCCCCGCCCCACCATGCCCCACGCCCTGGGCAGCCATGGATCTTCTTTCCGTTGCTGTGGATTAGTCTGCGTTTTCCAGGATTTTATATCAGTGGGGTCGAACAGTACGCGCCCTCTTGTTTTGGCCTGGGTTCCTTCACTCAGCGTGTCTTGGGGTGCGCGGACGCTGTGGCGGTGTCTGTGGCTCGGATCTTCCTGTGGCTCCGCTGTGCTTCGCTGCCGAGTGTGTCTCAGTTTGCACACGAGCTCATTGACAGATGTGCGGCTGCTCTGCCGCTGGAGCCTGTGACAGATCGCACTGTCTTGGCACGGACCCCACTTTGTTTTCTGCTGGGTGGGCACCTAGGACTGGAAGGGCTAGGCCCCGGGGCAGGTGCCGAGGTCCTCTCTAAAGTGACCGCGTGTAGGGTAAGTGGAGGCAGGCTGGCTTCCTCACCCAGGTGTCTGGGTGACTAAGGGAGCAGTGCTCCCACAGCCTTGAGACTGGGTCCAATAAACAGTCCCCATAACATGAAGTGGGCTCGGAGTCGCTGAGTTATGTTATGTTATGTTATGGCAGTTTGCCGGCTTTGTTCCCCTCTGGCACTTAAACAGGCAGGGACTCCCTGCTGGGGGTGATGATGATGAGAGACACGCAAGGGGACACGTGCCACGCTGGGGGCCATGGGCCACGACATGAGACGTGCAGACAGACACGCAGCTTGCAGCGTGCGTGGCTCACGCACCCTTGAATAAAGGCGGGCCAGACGTCCCAACGGCTCCGTGAATATTTTCCTGTCTTCACGAACACCCTGGACCTGCCTGGCCTTGGAGGGTGGCGGCCACACACCGAGCCGTTCTGCCTTCCCACCAGCTTGTCCGGTGGCCACACCACCTCACCGACGTGGGACGGGCCAGGCTTCCCGGCAGGTGCACCGCGCCCCCTCACTGGGGTCAGATTTGTTTCCCTGACGACTAATGATGCATCTTCCCACGTGTTGCTCCCATTTGTCTCCATGGCGAAGGGTCTGTTGAAAACTCTCACCTGTTTTAAAACTGAGTTGTTTCCCTTATTAGAGGTCTTGCTGTGCTCTGGATACAGGTTTTTGGGTTTTTTTCATCACTTATGTGATTTACAAGTATCTTTCCCCAGTCTGTGGCTTTTTTTTAATCCTCTCATGTATTTTGAAGAACTTAAGTTCTTAATTTTAATGAAGTCTAATTTAGCAACTTTTCCCCCTGAGGATCATGCTTTTGGCACGATGTTTAAGAAATCTTTGCCTAACCCCAAAATCACAAAGAGTTCACTTCCTGCTTTCCAATAATGATTCGTTTTCTTCTTTATTTTTTGACCCTTATGGACACTGGCTAGAACCTCCAGTACAATGTTGCCTTCTTCCTGATCCTAGGGGAAACACGCTGTCTGTCACCACGGAAAAGGATATTGGACGCCGGTTTCTCATAGATGCCCTTTATCCAGCTAAGGGAGTTCCCTCCTGTTCAATTTTCTAGAAAGTTTGTGTAGGACCGGTATTATTTTTTCCTTATATATTTGGCAGAATTCCCCAGGGAAGCCATCTGAGCCTGGCACTTGTTTTGTGGGAAGGATTTTAAATGACCGTTCAATTTTTTCCCCATATACACAACTATTCAGGTCATCTGACTTCCTGGGTGAGCTTTGGTAGTTTTTGTCTTTTAAGAAATGTGTCTCTTTCGCCCACGTTGTTGAATTCATCGACAGGAAGTTGCTCACGATGTTCCCTCTTGTCCATTTCTGCCTGTGGTGGTGTCGCTTCTCTCATTCCTGAGATTGGCGATTCTTGTCTTCTCTCTTTGGGTTTTGCTAGAGATTCACTAACGTTACTGACTCAACAACCAGCTGTCCGTTTCGTTGACCCCACCCCCATTCCTTACCGGTTTTGTTTGCCGTTTTGTTGCCCCCTGCTCTGATTGTTGCCACTTCCGTCCTTCCTCTCACTTTGCACTTCATTTCTTCCTTTTCTCCTGGTGTCCCGAGGGGCTCACTGAGGTCAGCGTTCTCTGGCCTTTCGCCCCTCCTCACACAGGCACTTAATGCCACAGATTTCTAAGTACTGCTTTAGCTACATCACTCAAACCTGAATAGTTCTCATTTTTATTCAACTTGAAATCCTCTCTAGTTCCCCTTTTGATGCTGCATCCCACAAACTATTCAGAAGCTGATCATTTAGTTTGCAAATATCTGGAGATGTTTCCAGAATTATTTTTTGCTGTTGATTTCTAATTTAATTTTACTGTGTCAGGCAACATGTTGTCAATATCTGAATCCTTTCAAAGCTGTCGAGACTGATCTTATTGCCCAGAATATATGTTAGTCAATGTTCCACGTGCCCTGGAAACAACTGCCTTCTGCCATCGCTGCGCGGAGAGTTCTAGAAATGCGACCTGGATCCGGCTGCCTGCAACGTCACTGAAGACGACCGCAGCCTTACTGACTTTACGCCTGTTTGTTCTGTCAGGTACTGAGGAAGGGTGTTGGCATCTATAAACGTGGGTTTGCCAATATCCTCTCTGAGTTCTACAACTTTGGCTTTGTCTGTTTTGAAGCACTGCTATTAGATGCATGAAAATCGGATTTATATTCTCTTGATGAGCTGACTGCTTTACCATTATGAAATAACCTTGTTTATCCCTGGTAATATTCTTTACTTTAAAATATATTTTGAATAATGCTGCTTGAATACAGGGGTACAAATATCTGTTTGACTCTGTTTTCAATTCTTTTTTTTTAAAGATTTTATTTATTTATTTTTAGAGAGGGGAAAGGAGGGAGAGAGAGGGAGAGAAACATCAATGTGTGGTTGCCAATCACACGCCCCCTACTGGGGACCTGGCCCACAACCCAGGCCTGTGCCCTCACTGGGAATCGAACCAGCGACACTTTGGTTTGCAGGCTGGCACTCAGTCCACTGAGCCACACCAGCCAGGGCATGTTTTCAATTCTTGTTGGTGTATATATATACCAAGAAGTGGAATTTCTAGTTCCTGTGGTAATGGCATTAATTTTTGAGTAGTTATATACATTCAATGATTGGTTAGACCAGCAGTTCTCAAATTGTGGTTTTTCTATTTCAAAGTTAATTTAAATATCCTGAATTCCTTAATATCTGTGTGAATTTTAGAATTGACTTGTTGATTTTTGCAAAGACTCTCGCTGGAACTTTTACAGGGATTGAGTCTGTACACCAGTTTCGGGGGTACTGCTACCTGAGCACTATCATGTCTTCCAATCCATGGGTATGGAGTATGTTTCCATTCGCTTAGCTCCTTAATTTCTTTCAACAATACTTTATAATTTGCAGAATATGTTATGTACTTCTTTTGCTAAATTTATTCCTAAGTTTTATTCTGTTTGAGGCTATTGAAATGAAATTGTTTTAATTTTCATTGCTCATTGCCAGTGTATGGAAACATAATTGATTTTTGTATACTCATCTGGCATTCAGCAAACTTGCCAAACTTACTGATTTTCATCGTTTTTAGTGGATTACCCACGATTTTCAGTATGCAAAACATGTAAATACAGGTTTACGCCTTCTTTCCCAACACGATGCCTCTCACTTTGCTGTCATGTCCTACTGCCCTGGCTGAGCCCCCAGGACAAGGTGGAAGGAGCAGAAATCATCGTCACCTGTTTCTTAAGTCGCAGAGCTTGGCCCACGTTCAGCTCAGCGCCTCTGGGCGCTCATGTGCGGGGTACCGGCCAGCACTCCTTAAAACTGCCGGGTTTTTCGAAACAAGGTTTGAGAAATGGTCAGAGCCAGGAGGGGCCCGAGGTAACACGGCGCCTATGCAATGGGGTGTCCTGCATGAGGTCCTGTAGCCGAAAAGGAGCAATAGGTGAACAATTCTAATAAGGAAACCTGAATAAAGTGCAGATTTTAGTTCATGCAAATGTACTGGCTCGTTGATTATGACAAGTTTGCCGCCCTGCTGTCTGTGCCGCATGAGATGTTGGCGGGAGAAGAGGGTACACGGGACCTCTCTATTATCTCCCCTATTTCTCTGTGAATCTTGAAATATTCTAAACTTTAAAGTTTATTTTAAGACATTAAGGTGCGTGTGTGTTGCTGTGATGCAGATTCTGAGCCACGGGCCGCTGGCAGGGCTGAGAATTCTGCATTTCCAGGAGGCCTGGGGTGACACCCAAGCTCCTGGCGCGCGGACCGCACTTTCAGAGGCATTTGCCTTGCGAACGAGGTGTCTGCTCCAGTGCAGACATCATTCCTCAGCAGGTAGCCTGTCTTTCCTCTCTGCTTTAAAAGTCCTGTCTCATTATCTTTGGTTTTCTGTGATTTTGCTAAAATATTTTTGATGTGGATGTTTCCTTCCCCCTAGCTGGACTTTATTGTGCTTCTTGGACATAATGATTCACGTTTTTCATGAATTTGGGAAACAATTATCAGCGAGTCTTTCTTTAAAGGTGATCTCTTCCCATTTCCTCCAGGATTTTCTCCTGGAAGCCCAATGTCAGACTATTTTGTTATCTGCGCTCTTATCCTCTCTCACATCTCTCTTCTCCTTCTGTCTCTGGAATCCTGAGTCATTTCTTATGCCTGCCTGCCAATGTGCTATTCTTCAATTGTGTCCAGTCTGCCCGTTAGCCATTAAGTCTCAATGTCATTATTGTGTTTCAGCTCCAGAAATTCTACTTAACAATCTTCTTGGTCTTTTTAGTCTTTTCTCTCTTGTATTCTAAATTTTCTCTTCCACACACGTAGTATACATCCTTTACCGAATAACTCTAACATCCTAAGCCTTTTGGTTTCTAATGCTGCTTTTGTTTATGCCGACTTGCTCCCAATGGCTTGTTTTCAATTGTCTTACGATTCTGAATTGTGAGACCATGTTTGAGAACCTGAGTTTTCCTCTGAAAACCTGGTCAGGCGTGGCAGGCAAGGCCTCAAGCCAGGCCCCAGGCCACGGGGCCACGTGGACGTGGTTGCTCTGTGTGGGTTTCCCCAGAACACACAGGGAAGGCCTGGGATGGAATGCCTGCTGGCAGCTTTTTCCTGCGGAGCCCAAACCGAATTGAGTGTTTCCTTTCTGTCGCCATTTGCCAATGGGGATTTTCCAGCTCACGTTTCCACGGGGTGTAGCCCGCTGAGGACCAGACTTCACACAGAGTCTCTGCTGCTGTGGGTCCAAGTCCTTGTGTCCTGCCCCCGAGATTCTGTTAAAGCCCGAGGCTTCAACGTCCAGGGTCAGCAAGCTGCCCGGGGAGGTGTCAGCCACCACACTGGTGTCCTGCTCCTTTTCACCCCCGAGAATCTGCTTTTCTTTTTGAGACCTCGGATCTACCTGAGAAGACGTCTGTTAGGCCTCACCTGTGAGAGTTAGAGCAAGAGGCTTTTTCATATCGCCTAGGTCTGTCACACAGCTGCTCCAATGAAGTGGCCACCAACGCAGGGGCCGCTGGTCATACACTCTAATCCCTCTTTGGGGGGCAGTGTCCCCCAGATATGCACTTGCCCCAACACTCTTGGCTGGAGGGCTGTTCCTGGCGGACAGAGCCGTCTCATTCAGGGCAGCCTGCATTCAGGGCAGGCGACTGGCCAGACCCCGTCACTGGAGAAGAAACCTCCAAGCTCAGCTCCTACTGCTGAGACCCGCGGTGTCAGGCTACAGCTGGCCCTGCACTGAAACCAAATCTCTGCCAGGCTACTCGCCCTCCCCAGCCTGCCTCTCTCGCACTCTTTCCCAGCAGCAGTCCCTCCATCACCCCAGTGCACCTGCAATGCCATCTTAGGCTCTGCTTCTGGGGAAGAGGATCTGAGACGGGTGCCAGTGGCCTGGGGAAGCACCCTCCGCCGTCGGGATTTGGAGGCAGAGTGCCCGCAGTGCACTAGGACTGGCGCGTGGTGGCCCCAGCAGCACATGGGGGCGGGGGGCACAGTGAGCACAGCAGTGTGAAAGGCTGAACTGTGTCCCCCAAATCCGCATGTTGACGTCCTGACCTCCAGGAGCTCAGAACGTGACTGTGTTTGGAGACGGGCCATCACAGAGGCGGGGAAGGTGAACCCAGGCCACTAGTATGGGGCCCCGATCCAAGGTGACTGGTGTCCTTATCAGAAGTGGAGATCAGGGCAGACACACACAGAGGGACGATCACGTAAGGACACCGCAGGGAGACGGCCACCTACCTCCCAAGGAGAAGCCAAGTCTGCCAGCTGTCTGACCTCAGGCTCCCTGCTGCCAGAACTATCAGGAAACAAGCGTGTGTTGAAGGTTTGCATTCGTGGCCCGCACAGCAGCCAGACAGCCAGGCTCACAGGGTCTGGGGGGACGTGCGGAGAACATGGAGCTCCAAGACAGGACAGATGGGCGGCCGGCAAGGGGACCGCAGACGATGGCGGTTGGGAAGCGGCGGTCACCCACAGGGCTCATTGAACAGGGGTTGCTGGGCCCAGCCTCAGAATTTCTGACTCAGTAGGCCTGGGCATGGGCTACACATGTGTGAGCCACAGACTCCCAGGTGGTCTGGTGCTAGGGGCCTGGGGGGTCACATGTTGAAGACTATTAGCTTAGTATATGAGGGGGGACCCCAAAACCTGGAATTAGTAAAAATTGTGTATTTATTCTTACATGTTTAAACTGCAGTCACCTATCGAGACTTTTTTCCACTGTTCAAAACAGCTTTTGAACTCGTGGATTTTGATGCCTTATTCAAATAGTGCTTCTGCCGTTGTTTGTTTCACCTCTCCCACATCAGCAAAACATTTCCCTTTGAGGACTTTTTTCATCAGGGAAGCAAAAAAGGAAGTTTCTTGGGGTGAGATTGGGTGAATAGGGAGGGTGGCATATGGGGCTCCTGCCGTTTTTGGTCAAAAACTGCTGAACACTCAGTGTGGAGTGGGCAGGTGCGCTTGTAAATCATTCATCATGAAATGCATTGAGTTAAAAAAAATCACTGAAGCTGAACGCACCCACTCACAAGGCTAGCTGACACAGGTGGGTTCTGGGAACACTTACCCAGCGGGGGCGGCCTGGACTCCAAGGGGTCCACCCTCCAGAGGACAATTCTGATGTTTTGGGTCCCCCCTCGTATAGAACCAAAGAAACTCCAGAACAGGTGCGGCTGTGGTTGCCGCCCCCAAGGAAAATGCAATTGCCCGGCCGCTGGTCTCAGAGCAGCAACGCAAAGTGGACGATCTCGGGTGACCCTGCAGACAGCTGTACACAGCAGTGACACTGAGACTGTCTCTAAAAGGAGCTACAGCCCCATGTGGACAACTGTGCACCGGGACACGGGCCACCTGACCCGGGTCCGAGCTGCCGTGAATGCCCAGACACCCAGAGCACAGCCAGGCCTCCACTTGGGGCAGCAGGAGCCACTGCAGCCACGTGGCCTCCACCCTGTGGGCAGGAGTGTGGCCCCGGGGTCAGGACTCCCAGCCCCCAAGGAAATCGTCTGGCTGGCTGGGGGGACCCGAGAACCAGTACCAGATGACCGGGAGGAGGGCGGTCTTGTGTCCTGTGTGCAGAGGAGGTACCAGCCACCTGGGGCCGGGTGACATGACCAAGGACGCTGGCCCTCCAGTGCCTGCACACAGGCATGACCAGAGCAGCCCAGGGACAGGGGCAGGCGACCCTGCAGGAGCTGTTGGTGGGCAGAATGTCGGGCAGCCTCATAGGGAAGCAGCGGACACCCTGGACCACAGTCCTGTCCCTCAGTGCAAGGGCATCTCCGTGAGTCATGGCCCTAGTAGGTGGGAACCAAGCAGTGAAAGGTGAGCATCCCGCCCTCCAGGCCCGCAGTGCCCACTGGGGACGCGTGCTTCTTGTCCCTGCACTTCCAGCTCTGAGGACACAATGGTGCTAATCTCCAGAGGGAGCACACTGCCACCTGGGACACAGCAAGAACATGTCCCACTCCACTTGCAGCTGTGGCTGCCACCAGGGCGGCTGGCTCCCATCCAGTAGACCAAGCAGTCAGCCTGGGAGGGAGGAGTCTGCCGTCCTATGGTATCTCAGGGTGTCCACGCCCAGCTTCCACAGTAAGTGGTCCAGCAAAGCAGAGCCTGAGAGGAGTGTGGTCACCAGGACACGGGCCAAAGATGATGCCTGGTCACCGCCCACCCCTGGCAAGGCGGAGACAAGCATCGGCCATGCCTCTGGACAGTGGTTCCAGCGGGGCTCAGTTGCCCCCTCACCCTCTCTCATAAGTTTCCCGAGGAAGAATCCCGCAGAAGCTAGAATAAACTGTGTGAGGGTCCAGGGCGCGGGCCGCTGGGGCTCTCAACCATACCCGTCTTAGGAGGGTCCCCGTAGCTGACAGGAACCAACTTACTTCCACGCGCAGGATTAGTCAGTGACCTCCAATACAGGAGCATGTGACATCCCACCCTCGGAAGGGCCAATCACAAACCCAGCCTAAGGGACTCAGTAGTGATGGGTCAGCACCTGGATGGACAGCAGGTGGTGGTACAGGAGCTCATCCAGCCCCAGCCCTGCCTTCCACCTCAGGGCCTGCAGTCTGGGTCTCTCCTGCCTGAGACATGTGGCCGCAGGCCAGTATCCTTGCCGAAGCCTGGCCCCTCCGCCCCAGCTGGGACATGGTGGCCCAGCAACGAGCCCTGGCCTGCAGCGCTGGCAGCGCCCCAGTGCCCACCCGACCCCAGGACAAAAGAGCGGCAGGACCCACGGGAGGGTGGAATTGCTTTATTGAGGCAGACACCGCAGGCCCGCCCATGGTCAGGTTAGTGTTCTGCCCTGAGGCAGCTGGAAGCCGGGCGCCACCACCTGCCGCCCGCCCAGGTTAGTGGAACATGCAAAGCTCAGTCAGAGGGTGGAGGCAAGGAGGAAAGCCACCGAGGCCAGGGGCTGGGTGGAGCAAGAGGGGTGGCACCAGGCTGGGCTGCCCGACTCGGCAGATGGTCCGGCCGGCATCCCCAGGCCCAACAAAGGGCCAAGGCTCCCTGGCAGAGGCAGGTGGGTGGGGACCCTAGGCAGGACCACAGAGGCTCGAGGGGCCGGCAGGGAAAGAGCCTACAGAACCCCAGCCACCCCCAGCCAGGCTGGCAGCCCCAGGTTCACCAGGAGGGCCTGTCTTCCACCCCAGGCCTGGGTCCTCGGGGCCCGAGTGTGAAGGGAACACAGAAGGCACTTACTAGGGGCTGAGGCTGAGGCAGAAGCCAGAGGCCTGGGGTCTCAGGAGAGTGTCAAGGGCTAGGGGCTGGAGGCAGGGGACAGAGCCCGGCCAGCTGGTTCTGCAAACTGGACCTTCATCTTCCCATGGGGAAGGGGCTTCTCTGGACAGGTGGGGAAAGACAGCTGAGCTAGAAACCCTCTCCCTCCATGCAAGGCCCCCTGAGTCAGCAGGTCATTCCTGGAAACAGATGAGAAAATGCCAGCTCTGAGGGCCCTGCTTGGGATGGACGCCCCACTACCCAAAGCAGTTAGAACTGGTGGGGCCAGCCTCCGGGCGGGGGGACCTCACCCAGATAGAGCCCTCCCTGGACAGACGGGAGAGCTAGGTTGGGGGCCCGGCTCCGGACCTCCAAGGCACCTGGCTGTGGTGAGTGGCAGGTAGAGAAGAAGGAGGACCGGGGGTGAGGTGGTCAGTGGAGCTGGACCAGCCCTCTCCCCCAAGACACAGGCTGTCTGGACAGCACACACGTTAATATATTAGTCTGGTCTTTTTGGTTAAACTTTAGGCACCGCTTAGGAGGAAGACACCTTTAAACATTAAAGAAAGAAAGACCCAGCGCCTGGGTGGGGAGCCTGGCCACATGCAGAGCGGAAGGGTGAGGGGCAGGCGGGCATCAGGCCTTGGCAGACTCGGGGCCCCCCGGGGAGGTCGTATGCCCTGAGGCATAGCGGCGGCCATAGCCTGAGGAGGAGTAGGAGGAAGAAGAGAAGGTCATGGAGAAGCCGGAGCCGGTGGCGTCGAAGCTGCCGCGGCGGGAACCAGCCCGGGAGCCGGTGCGCGAGCCGGTGCGGGAGCCGGCTGTGGAGCCGGAGCCGCTGATGCTGTAAGGGCTGTAGTAGCCCTTGCTGGACTGGGCAGAGGCCTCCAGCAGCCGCAGCCCCGTGCCCTCCTCCACCATGCTGCGGTCCAGCGCGTCCTTGTAGGAGATCTTGAGCTTGGTCTTGGGGCAGGTGAGGTACTTGGAGTATGCGCCCACATCGCGCAGCTTCTGGGCAGTGCGGGCGTCCACCGTGCCGCGCTGCAGGGCCTCGTCGAGGGGCACGCGGCCAGGGACGTCGGGCTCGATCAGGCCGCCGGTCAGGTACTGCACCTCCAGGAAGCGCTGGCCTGCCTCGTAGTAGAGCCAGCCCTTCTTCAGGGCCTGGGCGGCCGACATCTTGGTCTTGGTGCGAGGGTCCTCAAAGCCGCCGAAGGCCTTCTGGGCCAGGTTGATGCGGTCCACCATGATCTTGTCCACCAGGCCCCTGTCGACAGCGTCAGCCACTGGGAGGCGCTCGCCGGTGCTGGGGTCAATGATGCCCCCGGTGCAGGCCTGAGCCTCCAGCAGCCGCTGCCCCGTGATGTTGTCCACCAGGCTGCGGTGCATGGCCTCCGTGATGGACACCTTCTCCAGGGTCTCCGTGTCCAGGATGCCGGCCACGGGGCCCGTCTCCTCAGTGGGGTCGGACCAGGAGGCCAGCTGGGTCCTGGAGACAGCGGGGCTGATGGGGTAGGAGGAGGAGGACCCCACAGAGGATGAGCGGGAGCGGAAGCCACTGGCATTGCCTGAGAGCATGTCGGCAAACTCAGTGATAGAGAGCGTGCCAGCGCGGTACTGGTCCAGCACGGAGCGGTCGATGAGGTTCTTGGTGATGGCCTCGTCGATGTCGTACTGGCGGCCGGAGCGGCGGTCAATGATCATGGACTTGACCACGCCATCCGAGGAGGAGATGGTGATCTCCTCCCACTCGCACTCCTGCTCCGACAGCTCCAGGTAGGTCTGGTGGTCGATGAGGCCCTTGCGGTAGGCCTCGTACACCGACATCTCCTTGCCCGTCTCGGGGTCCACTATCACCACGCGGCGCTTGCGCACCGAGGACTTGGAGGACGTCTTCCGCTCGCGCTTCTTCTCCTTCAGCGGCAGGAGGCACAGGCCTGTCTGGGGGTCAGTGATGCAGCGCTCCATCAGCTGCAGGTAGGTGAGGTTCTCCTCTGTGTTGGGGTCGAAGAAGCCCTTGGTGTCGTCTGAGGGGTCAGTGAGGATCTCGTTCATCTCCTCGTCAAAGAGGCCACGCTTGTAGGCCACCTCCACGGGCAGCCGGTGGCTCTCCTCAGGGTCGATGATGCCGCCCGTGGCGATCTGGGCCTCCAGCAGGCGGATGCCGTGGTCCTTCAGGATCAGGCCCTTCTTCATGGCCTGGAAGAGGGAGATGAGCTTCCCAGAGTAGGGGTCCTTGTAGCCGGTGACCGCGCGCTCGGCTGACAGCAGCTTGTCCTTGAACTCAGGGCCCACGATGCCCATGCGCACGGCCTCCTCCACGGTCAGCTTGAGCCCCTTGATGGGGTCGATGACGTAGCCAGTGGCTGCCTGGGCCTCCAGGAGCTCGAAGGCCGTGCCCGGACGGATGATGCCCTTCTTCATGGCCTGGTACACAGACAGCCGCTCCTTGGTGGCATCGACAAACACACCAGCGATGCAGCTGGTGCCCTCAAGGAACTTCTGCAGCGTCTTGGTGACCTCCTCCACAGAGGCCAGACCCTCCTGAAGCTGCCGCGCAGTGGCCTCGTCCATGACCTGCGAGCGCACCAGCTCCTCCACTGTGATCTGCTTACGCAGCCCGCGGAAGGTCAGCTTGCGGGTGGCTGAGAGTGGCAGGACCAGCTGGCCGCTGTTCTCGTCATGGCGGCACCGCCGGAGCAGCTGCGTGTAGCTGAGGCGCTCGTCCGTGGAGGGGTCCAAGTAGCTGCGCACCTCGCTGGGCTCTGACAGCTGGTCATGCGTGTCCTTGTTGAGGTAGCCACGCTGGTAGGCCACCTCCAGAGGGAGGTGGAAGCCCAGGCGCGGGTCCACGATGCCGCCCGTGGCCAGCTGGGCGTCCAGCAGCCGCAGGGCCTCGTCCGCAGGGATCAGGTCCTTCTTCATGGCCTGGAAGAGTGAGATGGTCTGCTCCGTGTAGGGGTCGCGGTAGCCGGTCACCGCCCGCTCCGCCGACAGCAGCCGGTCGTGCAGCTCAGGGCCCACTAGGCCCTTCCGCACAGCTTCGTCCACGGTCAGCCGCTCGCCCTTCACGGGGTCCAGCAGAAAGCCTGTGGCCGCCTGGGCCTCCAGCAGCAAGCGGGCCACCTCGGCACTCAGTAGACCCTTCTTGAGGGCCTGGTAGACGGTCAGCGTCTGCTGGGAGCCAGGTAGGTAGATGCCAGCCACACAGCCTGTGCCATAGAGGTAGCGCCAGGCGGACTCTGCCTCGAGCACCTCGCGGAGGCTCTTGGTGCCCTCCCGGAGCAGGCTGTAGGTCTCACGGGAGATGATCCTTGCCTCATACAGGTCCTCGGCCGTGAGGCGGCGGCGCACATAGTCATAGGAAGCTGCGTTCTGCTGGCGGATGATCTCGGTCTTCTCGATGATTTCAATGATGATGATGATCATGCGTTCCTTGGTCACCCGGCCCGCCTTGAAGTCGGCCATCAGCTGGGCCCGCTGCTCCTTGGGGATCAGGTCTGACTGCATGACCTCCCACAGGGACATGGTGGAGCTGCCCTGGCTGCCACCGCCGGGGATGTCAATCTGTGTCTCCTCAAACGCCCTCCGGGTCTCCTCCTCTGTGTACACCTGCGTGGTCTCTACCACCTCCCCCTTTTCCGCCCCCTTCAGTGGCAGCAGGCGCAGGCCGGTCTCGGGGTCCTCCACACAGCGCTCCAGCAGCTGCATGTAGGTGAGGTTCTCGTGCGTGTTGGGGTCGAAAAAGCCCTTGGTGTCGTCGCTCGGGTCCGCCAGGATGCGGTTCATCTCCTCGTCGAAGTAGCCGCGCTGGTAGGCCACGTGCACAGGCAGCCGGTGGCTGTGCACCGGGTCAATGATGCCGCCCGTGGCGATCTGGGCTTCCAGCAGGCGGATGCCGTGGTCCCTGAGGACCAGACCCTTCTTCATGGCCTGGAAGAGGGAGATGGTGTTGCCCGAGTACGGGTCCTTATAGCCAGTCACGGCCTTCTCTGCTGACAGCAGCTTCTCGTGCAGCTCGGGGCCCACCACACCTGCTTTCACGGCCTCGTGGACGTACAGACGCTGGTTCCGCACAGGGTCCACCAGGAAGCCAGTGGCCGCCTGGGCCTCCAGCAGGAGCGTGGCCGTGCTGGGCCTGAGCAGGCCGCGCCGCATGGCCTCGTAGATGGTCACCTTCTCCTTGGAGTCCTCCAGGTAGATGCCGGCGAGGCAGCCGCTGCCCCGGAGGAGCGTCCGCACAGAGTCCACCTCTGACAGGTCCTTAACCGACGTCTTGCCATCCTTGAGCTGCTCGAACTGGGCCTTGCTGAGGACCCCGGAGGCCAGGAGCTCGCCGGCCGGCACCGGGGCACGGAGGCCGCTGAAGGACAGCCTCTGCTGCCGCGTGGTCTCCACCTCCTCCACGATGGTGATGAGGATCTTGATGATCTTCTCCACAGTGACCTTGCCCGTGCGGAACTGCCGTAGCAGCTCCAGCCGCTGCTCCTCCGTGAAGTACTCGGAGCTGATGAGCTCCCAGATGGTTACTGTCCTGCCCTGGAAGCTGCCCACAGGGACCTCGACCGTGGCCTTCTGGAAGGTCTCACGGGCCTGGAGCTCAGAGTAAACCTCCTCCTGCCGGGCGCGGGCGGCCTTCTCTGAGAGTGGCAGCAGGCTCAGCCCAGTCAGTGGGTCTGGCCGGCACTGCTGCTGGAGCTGGCCATACGTGACGGGCTCCTGTGTCCTGGGGTCAAAGTAGGTCTTAGCATCATCCCTGGGCACTGACAGGGCTTTGTTGGTCTCCTTGTCCAGGTAACCCCTGGTGTAGGCAACGTCCAGGGGCACACGGTGGCTCTTGCTGGGGTCCACAATGCCACCTGTGGACAGCTGGGCGTCCAGCAGACGCAGACCCTGCTCCCTGGGGATGAGGCCCTTCTTCAGGGCCTGGAACAGGGAGACACTCTGCCCCGAGTACGGGTCCTTGTAGCCGGTCACGGCCTTCTCAGCTGACAGCAGCTTCTCGTGCAGCTCGGGCCCCACCAGACCGGCACGCACAGCCTCGTCCACGGTCAGCCTGGCACTCGTGGCGGGGTCGATGACATGCCCAGTGCCGGCCTGGGCCTCCAGCAGGGCCACTGCCACCTCTGGCTGCAGCAAGTCTTTCTTGAGGGCCTCGTAGATGCTCACTTTCTGCCCTGCCTCCTCCAGCCACACGCCTGCAATGACGCCGGTGCCCCGCAGGGCACGCCGCACAGCGTCCACGTCAGCCACCTCGCGCACGGAGCGCTCGCCCTGCTGCAGCTGCTGGTAGAGGTCACGGTCAATGACCCCACTCTCCAGCAGTGTGGCAGCAGGCACCAGGGCACGCAGGCCCTCAAAGCAGAGCTGCCCCTTCTGCTCATGCTCCTCGACCACAGTGATGACGATCTTGATGATTTTCTCCACAGTGACCTTGCCCGTGCGGAACTGGCGCAGCAGGTCCCGCCGCTGCTCCATCGTGAAGTACTCGGAGTTGATGAGCTCCCAGATGGTCACCGTCCTGCCCTGGAACTTGCCAAACGGTGCAGACACGGTAGCTTTCTCGAACACATCCCGGGCCTCCGAGTCGGTGTAGACCAGCTCACCACCCCTGGCAGCCTGATCTGTGAGGGGCAGCAGGTACAGGCCGGTCTCAGGGTCCTCCACGCAGCGCTCCAGCAGCTGCAGGTAGGTGAGGTTCTCGTGCGTGTTGGGGTCGAAGAAGCCCTTGGTGTCGTCGCTCGGGTCCGCCAGGACGCGGTTCATCTCCTCGTCGAAGTAGCCGCGCTGGTAGGCCACATGCACGGGCAGCCGGTGGCTGTGCACGGGGTCGATGATGCCGCCCGTGGCGATCTGGGCCTCCAGCAGGCGGATGCCGTGGTCCCTGACGATCAGGCCCTTCTTCATGGCCTGGAAGAGGGAGATCTGCTCCCCGGTGTAGGGGTCCTTATAGCCAGTGACCGCACGTTCAGCGGACAGCAGCTTGTGGTGCAGCTCGGGGCCCACCACGCCCTCCTTCACAGCCTCATTGACGGTCAGCCGTCGGTTGCGCACGGGGTCCAAGACGAAACCTGAGGCTGCCTGGGCCTCGAGCAGGATGAGAGCTGTGCCCGGGCTGAGCAGCTGCCTCTTCATGGCGGCGTACACACTCAGCTTCTCGTTGGCTGGCTTCAGCAGCAGCCCTGCAATGCTGCTGCGGCCCTGCAGGTAGCGACACACATCTTCCCGCTGCGCCAGCTCGACCACTGTGGTATGGCCCTGCGCCAGCCGCTGCAGCTCCTCTGCACTCAAGACCCCCACATCCTGCAGCCGCTGGGCCGGCACCTTCCGCCGCAGGCCGTCAAAGGCATACTCAGGCTCCACCTCTGGAGCTGGGCCATCTGGCGCATCCCGGCCGTTGGGCAGGGCTTTGGTGGCCGCAGCCTGCGAGGCCGCAATCTCCTCTGAATGTGCCAATGCAGCTCGGTGCTCCTCCTCCAGCTGCTGCAGCCTCTCACGCAGCCTCTGATTCTCCTCAGCCAGCAGCTTCTCCTGCGCCCGCCGCTGCTGCTCCAGCCGCTGCAGCTCCTCCTGCTTACGCCGCACACCCTCCTCGGCTTCACGCTGCTGCCGGCGAGCCTCCTCCATGCTGGCCACTAGCTTCTGCTTCTCCTGCTCCATCTGCTGCTGCTGCCGCTGCTGCTCCTCACGCAGCTTCTGCGCCTTGGCCACCTCATCCTGGAACAGCCGCTCCAGCTTGGCCTTCTCCTGTTCGATGAGGCGCTCCCGCTGCAGTAGGCTGTCCTTCTCGGAGAGGAAGGTTTGCTGCAGGGCCTGTGTCTCCTGTAACAGCTGCTCCTGCTGCACCGTCTGCATCTGTGGAGGGGAAGGGCGGTCAAGGACCTCAACCCAGGGGCCCCCCACCCGGCCAGCACCCAAGCATGAGGGGCCAGTACCTCCTCCGACTTGAGCTGTAGTAACCTGGCTTCCTGCTTGAGCTTCTCCTTCTCGCGCTCCAGCTCAGCAATAGCCTCTCGCAAGCGCTCTGCATCTTGGTCGCTCTGCTGCCGCTGGATCTCCAGCGCCTGCACTAGCGTCACCTTCTCCTGTGTGGCAAGCTCTGTGCGGTGCAGCTTCTCCCCTATCTCCTCTGCCTGCTTCCGGAAGCGCTGGGCGTCCTCCTCCGCACGGGCCTGGGCCCGGCTCATCTCAGCCACACGCAGCTTCAGGCGCTCAGCCTCCGCGCTCATCTCTAGCTGCCGCTGCCGCTCCGCCTCCAGGGTGCGCTGGAAGCCCTGCGTCTCCTGCACTAGCTGCTGCTCCATCTGCTCCTTGTCTTCCTGCAGCCGACGGGCCTGCTCCTGTGCGAGCTCCTTCTGCTGCTGCAGCAGCTCTGCCTCTGCCTTGAGCCGCGTGGCCTCCTGTACCGCCTGCATCTTCTCCTTGAGCATTTTCTCAGCCAGAGCCCGCTGCTGCGCCAAATCCTCCTCCGCCAGCTGCCGCAGCCGAGCTGCCTCCTGGGCGGCCACACTCAGTCGTGCAGCCTCCTCCGCCACCTGCTTCATCTTCTCTGCCTCCTCCTCCAAGAAGCGCTGCGTGTTGTCCTTGTCACGCAGGATGAGAGCACGGTTCTCCGCCTCAATACGCGCCTTGAGTTTGCCCAGCTCCTCCATCTGCACGCGCACGGAGAAGAGCTCCTCCTCCACCTGGCTGCGCTGACGGGCTGCCTCCGTCACCTCCGCCTTCAGCCGCTGCAGCTCCTCGTCCAAGATGCTTTTCTGGTGGTCAGTCTCCTCCAGCTGCAATCTCAGCGTCGTCAGCTCCTGTTCCACCTGTGCCTTCTGCCGCAACGTCTGCTCCGCAAACTTCTTGTGCTTCTCCATCTCTGCGTCGGCTGCCTGCTTCTGCCTCAGGGCCGCCTGCTCCGCCTGCGCCCTCCGCGCCGCCTCCTGCTCGGCCTCCTTGCGCAGCTTTTCTGCGGCAGCCTGCGCCTGCGCCCGGGCTTGCGCCTGCTCCTCCGCCAGCTGCTTCAGTCGCTCCGCCTCCTCCACCTGCCGCAGGGACTGCGCCGCCTCCCGCTCAGCGTGCTCGCGTGCCTCCTCCGCCTCTTCGGCCGCCCGGCGCGCGGCCTCAGCCTCTGCGCGCAGCCGGTCCAGCATGCTTTGCTCCTGCTGCAGGGTCTGCTGCAGCTCCTGTTCCTTCTGCTGTACTGCAAACGCATGCGCCTTCTCCTCTGCCTGCAGCCGCTTCTGGGCTGCGTCCTGGGCCAGCTGCAGCTGCCGCGCTGACTCTTGTTCCGCACGCTCCCGCAGCCGCCGCGCCTCTTCCACCTTGGCCTTGAGCCGCTCCACCTCCTCCAGTGCCGCTTTGCGCTGCCGTGCTGCCTCCTCCTCCGCCGCCAGGCTCTTCTGCACACGCTCCTCCGCCTCCCGGCGCCGTTGTTCTTCCTCCGCGGCTAGCTGCCGCTGCCGGGTGGCCTCTAGCTCTGCCTGCTCCTTGCTGCGCAGCGTGTCCTCCGCGTTGCTGCGGATGCGCGTCAGCTCCAGCTCCAACTCTGCCTTGCCTGCGGCCGCCCGCTCAAAGCTCGCCTTTAGGGACAGGATCTCCTCCTCCACCTGCCGCCGCTGCCGCAGTGTGTCCTCCACTAGCCCCTTCTGCCGCTCCAGCTCACTCTCTGACGCCTTGCGCAGCTGTGCCAGCCGCTCCTCGATGTCGGCCTTGTGCTGGGCCGCTTGCTCCTCCAGCCGCCGCCGCTGGAAGGCTTCATCTTCTGCCAGCCGCCGCAGGCGCTCGTTCTCTGCCTCCTTCTCCTTCAGCGCGATCTCTGCCTCCGTCTTGAGCCGCGTAGCCTCGCTGATGGCAGCCAGCTTCTCCGCAAGCACCCGCTCTGCCTCCGCCCGCTGGCGCGCCGCATCCTCCTCCGCCAGCTGTCGCTGCCGCTTGGCCTCTTCGGCCAGGGCGCGCAGGCGGGCAGCCTCCTCGGCCAGCTCGCGGAACCGACTGGCCTCAGCTTCCAGCCTCTGCTTGGACTTCTCGCTGGTGGAGCGTGACTCCTCCTCGGCCCGCGCCTTGCTGGCCAATAGCACCTCCATTTCCGCCCGCACCTTGGCCAGCTCAGCCTCCAATTCCTGGCGCTTCTGCGTGGCCTCGGCTGCCTCGCGCTGCAGCCGCCCTAGCTCCTCCTCTAGCAGCTGCCGCTGCTGCTCCCCCTGCTCTGTCTCAGCCCGCAGGCGGATGAGCTCCTGCTCTGCGGCCAGGCGCTGCTGCGCAGTGCCCTCTGCCAGCTGCCGCTGCTTTTCTAGCTCCTGCTCAGCCAGCTCTCGCTGCCGTACTGCCTGCTCCTCTGCCTTGCCACGCCGCCGCGCCTCACGCTCTGCCTCCTCCTTCTGCTTCTCTGCCTCGGCCTGAGCCAGGCTTTTCTGCTGCGCAACCTCCTCAGCCTGCAGCCGCAGCCGCAGCGCTTCGTTGGCCTTCAGCTGCCAGCGCTCCAGCTCCCGCTCTGCCTCCTCACGGGCACGTTCAGCCTCAGCCTGCTGCTGTGCGTGCCGCTCCGCTTCCTCCCGCAGCTGCGTCACCGTCACATGCTCTTCCTGCAGGGTGCGCTCTAGCTGCGCTGTCTTCTCCGCAAAAGAAGCACGCTTGCTCTGCAGCTCTACCTCTGCACTGCGCTGCGCGGTCTCCAGGGCCACCTGCACCTGACGGGCCCGCTCAGCCTCCGCCTGCCGCAGACGCCGGTCCGCTTCCTCCGCCTGCAGCCGCAGCTCCTCCAGCGCCTGCAGAGCCCGCTGCTTCTCCCGAGCAGCCTCGGCTTCAGCCTTCACACGCAGGGCCAGCTCTGCCTCCGCCTGGCGCTTTCGCTGGGTCTCATCTTGTACCTGACGCCGCAAGCGCTCGGCCTCCTCCTGCGCCTGTCTCTTCTGTGCCTCTGCCTCCTCCGCCCGCGCACGCAGGGCCTGCAGCTCGCCCTCAGCCCCACTGCGCTGGCGCTCGGTGGTTTCCAGCTGCAGGCGCACCACGCGGATCTCCTCCTCGATGCGCAGCCGGCTGCGTTCAGCCTCCTCCGCCTGCCGGGCCTTGGCCTGGATCTCGGCCTCCGAGCTCTGCCTCAAGTGTTGCAGCTCCTCCTGGATGCTGCGCTTCTGCTGCTGCGCATCCACCGCCGCCTCTTCTCGCCGCACCACTTCCTCCTGCATGCGCCGCTGCAGCTCCTGTGCCTCCCGTTCTGCCTGCGCCTTTGCCTGCGCGTGTGTCTCCGCCAACTGCCGCTGCTTCTCCAGCGCGGCCTCCACCTCCGCCAGGCGCTCCCGCTCCTCTGCCCGTTGCTGCTCAGCCAGCCTCTGTGGCCGCGGCAGAGAGGGAGAGAGAACCAGAAAGGGCAGTGAGTGCGGAGCGGCCACCGGCCCGCACATGACACGGCACCACCACAGTCCACTGGACAGCACGGCAGGGGGGTCAGGGAGGACACAGGTCACAGCCCGGCAAGGGAGGGAGCGTGCACCCGCCCAGGGCACTCGGGGCAGCGAGCGCAGCCTGGCCCCACAGTGCTCACCAGCCCCCGGAAGGAGGCTCAGGCGTCCTCCCCTCTTCCCGCAGACAGGCGATGGATGAGACAGACAGGGAGAGAGAGAGAGAGAGAGCAAAGCAGGAGGCTCGCAGGGCTGGTGAGCCGTACTGCCACGCAGCCCTGCCTGCGCACCACAAGCACGAGTGTCCCACGCCCAGTACCACCGCCCCATGGACAGTGGGGGGGCGGCCGCCGTGGGACGACAGTGCAGACCTAAGCCAGCCCAGAAGAGACGCAGAGAGCCTGCAGCTCTGACCACAGTGGGGGCTGCAGGTCGGCCAGATGGTGAGGCCACCCAGGAGGCAGGAGGAACAGGGCAGCTGGGCACCCTGCCCTGCCAAGGCACCTCACGACACCCCTGCCCGGCCCCACAACCCAGCACCCCCAGCTCTTCCAGAGCAGTGACCGCACGGAGCGACGATGGGGGTCCAGAGGAAGAACACCAAAGGAGCCAGTAGGCCAGCTGGTGCAGGTGCAGACACAGAGGAGGAGGAGGAGGCGCCAGCCACCACAGGGGAGCAGTGCAGCGCCAGCCGAGGTGGGGCAGGCCGAGCTCAGGGAGGGGCGCTGGTGGCATCAGGCAGCAGGGAGTGGGGTCTGCACTAAGTGGTGACAGACAGACTTCCTGGGGCTGCACCTGGGCAGCAGGACAGCCCCCACCTCCAAAGGCCGTACCTCCTCCTCCTCCATGCGGCGCAGAGTCTCACTGATGAACTTGATGTACTGGCTCGTCAGTGTGGTCAGCTCACTGTAGCGGGTGCGCAGGTCCACGTACTGGGGGCAGGAAGGAGGCGGCAGCCAGGGTCAGCCCTGCCCCAGTCACCGGCCCCATGAGCCACCCCAGCCACGCCCCTCAACCTCACCTCCTGGATGACGCTCTCGGACCCTGACTGGACCTTGGGTTTCTTGGCTGGAGAGGCCACCGGCTCCAGCTGTGCCTTGTATGTGACCAGCTGGAGCTCATAGTCCTGCGGTAAGCACAGGTCAGCCACTGGCTTGTCTTGCCCCGACCCCACCAACCAGGCCTGGGCGTGGGGCCACCCCTGGAGGTTCAGGCCCCAGGGCACCAGCCTGGGCGAGGGTGGCAGGAGGCAGATGCCTCACCTTGATGGCGTTGATGTACTGCTTCGCGAACCTCTGGCACTCCTCCACCTTCTCCCCATGGCGCTCAATTTCCTCCAGCAGCGCCTGGGCAAAGTGGCTGTCAGCACAGACCCCCACCCCCACCCCAGCCCCCGCCCGCTCCGGCCATGCCGCCCTGGCCCACCTTCTCCTGCCGCAGCTGCTCCCGCACGGCCTGGCTATTGGCCAGCGGCACGGCCTGGATCCGCTCCTGCCTCTGCTTGGCATCCCGCAGCCAGGCGTCCAGTGGGTCCGCGCTCTCCCGGTAATAACGCAGCTGGCGGCCCAGCTGGTCGAGTTCACGCTGCCGCACATCGGCCTGGGCCAGCACGGCCTGCCAGCGCTCCAGCAGCTGGGTCACCCGCTCCCGCCAGCGCTCCACCTCCACGTCCCGCTCCCCATGCCGCTGCTGCAGCCGCTCCCCCACCTCCTGCGCCCCCCGCAGCTCATCCCGCAGAGCATCAAACACAGGCTGCTGCGCCTCCGCCTGGGCCCTCAGCTTCTGTTGGGAACAGAGGGGTAGGTGCTGTGTCAGGCCAGTGCCCTGCTGCTGGCCCCCAATGCCCCCTGGCCCCCGGGAGGCACCGGCCTGACAACAGCACCTTCAGTGCAGCCTTGGTGGCTTCAAGCTCCGGGAGGGTGGCAGGGACGGCCTGGGCCTCCTTGAGCTGCTCCTCGTGGACCCTGAGCACCTCCTCGGCCCCCTGCGTGCTGCGGATCACCAGACTGATGGTCTTGAGCCTGGGGGAAGCGGGACCCAGAGCTGAGCATGAGGCTGGGCTCCTGGCGGCAGCAGCCCAAGGTAAGGTTAAGCCAGCGCCCCAGTGATCAAGGGGAGCGAGTGCTCGGGAACCCCTGGGACACAGGGACGCTTCCACTGCAGCCGGAGTCCTGGAGGGAAGTTGTGTTGGCCAGAGGAACAGACAGCTCCACCTGTGGCCCAGGAGCTCCATGCCTTCCAGCCCCAAGGCTGGGTGAGGGGAAAGTGTGGGTCTTTTTGAAGAAAAGGGGGTGTGTCGCTTGTCAGCAACCCTGTCAGAGACTACGAGATGACAAGTTGGAAACAAAGGGGAAACAGGCCAGGCCTCGGAGGATGGGTGAGTCTGAGATGGGACAGGGAGGGGGCGGGAGGATTCCTCACTCCACTTCTGAAAGTGAACCGGCGAACCCCAGGTGTGTGCACGCAAGCCGTGAGGGACAGAAGAGTTCCCTGGGCTGGGGTGGCACGAGGTTGGCAGGAAGAAGGGGCCCTGGTAAGGGCTCCATCTCCTCAGGGGCAATGGGGACAGAAGGACTGTGGGAGATGGGAGTCAGGAGACAGGAGACTGCGGGCCCCCCAGAAGGACCTCAGCATGGGCCCCTCTGCCACCTCGGCCACTGCCCCACCCCCTACTTACCCTTCCCAGATGCTCATCCCAGCCCTCCTCAAGAAGCCCCTCCCTCAACGTCTCTGGCGCCATCCCCAAACTCACTGGCCAAGAGTCACCTGCCCTGTGGGCATTCCTGACCCCACTGGGGTACTTTTCTCAGACACTCCCAGCTGCTGACATCACATGAGTGGGAGGCAGCTACTCCTCACCCCCACAGTCCCCACCTCAGGGAGCCACCTGCCCCCTCACCCCAGGCCCAGTCACCAGGGAGATGCCTTCAAGGGACAGGAACAAATCCCTCTGTCCAAGTCCATGACCCCAACTCTGGTCCCCTCCCACCACCTCCTGACCAGATCCCAACTGACCCTCCATCAGCCTGCCTTGAGCTAGCACAGAGTGGTCAGGTCCCCCTCCACTCAGCACCCCCTTGCAATCAGCCTCGGCTGCCGACGGGCACTCACTTCTCCAGGTAGATGGCGGAGAGGCTGCGGACCTGCTCCAGCTTGCCCAGGGTCAGCTCCAGCTCCGATCGCAGGGTGGGGGCGGCGGGCGATGGCTCAGGCAGAGCCAGGACCTTCTCAGCCTCCTCAGAGAGCCGGGCAACCCCCTTGCCCAGCCCCTCCACCTCAGCCTGTGCTTTCTAAGAGAGCAAGGAAGCAAGCTGAGCACAGAGCCCCCTGGGGGCTGAGGGGAACGGTGGGGGTGGGGGGGTGGGGAGGCGGGGCCTACCTGCTGCTCAGCGATGCGCTGGGCGCACTCCCGGGCGGGCTCCTTGTCCAGCGGCAGCCGCAGGCGGTGCACAGTGCGTGTCTCACAGGCTTCCAGCTGCAGCCGGATGTCCTTGAGCTCCGAGATGCAGCGCTGACAGCGGGACTCCTCCTGCTCACCTAGGGACACGACCTGCTCACAGGCTGCCCAGCCCCTGGCCTGCCACCCGCCCGCCGGCCTGGGCTGCAGGTCACCTACCCTGCTCCAGGCTCTGCAGCAGCTGCTGGTACTGATGGCTGCAGGCGCTGTACTCGCGCTCTGCCTGCAGCCGGTCCTCGGGCCCAAAGTTGCTGGCGTCCTGGCTGTCCCTCAGGAAGGCCTGGTAGTGCAGCTCCAGGTTGCGAAGGGCCTGGCGCTGCTCCTCTGGCTTCAGTGTGCGGAACTGCGGGCGGCACGGGGGCTGAGCACACAGGGCAGGCTCAGCCCAGGAGGCCCCACCCCACCCCACCCCGTGTGGCCCCATCCTACCGTGACTAGGGACCAGGAGCGGATGAGCTGCATGTCGCGGCTGAGGCTCTGCCAGGCCAGCAGGCTCTTCAAGTCCACATGCAGCTGGTGCCACAAGGTAACCAGGGCCTGGTGCTGGGCCTCCAGCCTGGTGGGTCAGGGGTTCGCTCAGAGAGGCCAGGAACCCACCCCGCCACCCATTCCAGCACCCAGACCCCGGACCACACACCTGGCAACAGCTTCCTGGGCCTCCTGGTTGGGCGGGGGCACGAGGAAACACACTGAGGGCACAGCAGCCTCGCTGCCCCCGCTGCTGACCACCTTCCAATGGAATGGCTGCACAGGGCCCACCAGCTGGCACTCATCACCCTTGTGTATGGTCACCTGGGACAGCCAGAGCTGTCACGGCGTGGCCACCTCCACACCCACCAGCCACGCTCCACCCGGCCCCGTGCTCCATAAGCGAGCCCTGCCGCCACCAGCCTCACCTCCACCTGCTTGTAGTCGCACACGGCCAGCAGCGGCACCCGGCCCCGCGTGGCATGGGCTGGGCTGCGGGGCTTCAGCTGCACGATGGCCTTGGCCCGCTTGGCAAGGCCCGAGAGGTGCCCCCTGTACTCATTCAGCTGGTCCTTCTCATCCTGCAGGGAAGGAGCAGCTCAGAGACCCTCATCCAGCGTCCAGACACCATGGGCCTGGGCAGTGGTCTGTGGACCCCCACACCCGCCCTGTGCAAACGTGAGAGCACGCCAGGCACCTCCACCCTGAGACCAGGGGTTCTTCCTGCTGCCCCAGCGCGGGGGGGCCACACACCTGGAAGCAGCAGGTTTGACCGAGGCAGGTCCCCAGGGCTTGGCCTCCAACAGTTCCCACCGACTCCCTTCCTTCCTGCCAAGGCCTGAGGTCACCCTCCCCCTGTCCCAGGTCACACACAGCATCCTCCAGGGGAGGGGCCCCAGCACTCTGTCCCCCCACCCCCTGCAGGTCACACACCTTCTCCCATTCAGCCCTCCAAGAGGCCAACCCCACCAAGGACTTTCCAAGGGCACAGCTCAGGAGTCGACCCTGAAGCTGCCTTAACCTCTCAGGGCCTCCTGGACCCCCCACCTTCACTGACCCCCACTCTGGAGCACAGGAGCCCCAGCCAGCAGAGCCTCTGCCCCCCTCAGCCTCTCACTGTGCCTGCCCCAGACGGCAGGCCCAGGTGCCAGGGGACCCAGTATGGGAAACGAGCTGAGACGGAGCAGCTGACCCGGGGCTCCCAGGAAGAAAGGCTCCTACCTGCTCTGTCCAGACACCTGGTACCACCGTGAACCCTGCCCAGCCTGTCAGTTCCCCACGCCTATCCTGCTATGCGGATGACCCTGCCATCGTACCCTCCCAAAGTCCAGAGGGCACGATGACCTTTCCGAAGCCCCAGTGCTGCCCAAACGCCACCATCTCTCCCAGACCCTCTACCCTTCCACCAGCCCCCCACCCTCACCCCTGCACTGCTGGCTCACCTGGGTGTCCTGCAGCAGGTCCTCGAGGCGGGTGACAGTGATGGAGCGGTCGCAGGTGTACTTCCTGCGCAGCGTCTCCTGCAGCTTCCGCAGTTGCTCCTCAGCCTCCCTCACGTCTGAGAAGAACTGTACAACAGGGGCAGTCAGGCGGGGCCGAGGCCGTGGCCTGGGAGACGGGACGTGGGTGTGGCAGGACAGGGTGCCTGGGCACAGGGAGGGCCCGTGTGTCTGCGGCGGTGGTCTAGGGGCTCCCGCTGAGTGGGTGTGAGCCGTCCTACCTGGAAGTAGGCGGTGTTCTCCTTCAGGTGAGCCTCGACGCAGCAGCACAGCTGTAGCATCCAGCTCCACTGGGTCTGCAGGGCCGCCTGGAAGGACTACAGGCCCCGGTCCCTGTCAGCCTCCCACCCCGCGGCCCCTAGTCCCCACCGCCTCCAGTTCCCGCAGCCCCCACCTCCACCGTGGGCCGAGCAGGGTGGTCCTCCCGCAGCAGCCGGTCCCCAGTGTTTTGGATCTCCTTGATTTTCTTTTCCTTCAGTTCCAGCTCACGCATCAGGGCCTGCCGTGAAGGCAGCAGGTCTCAGAGATGGTGCCAGAGCCACACCTGGGTCTGCCAGTCTCCCTCTAAGCACCGCCTGAGGCCCCCCCGTGGGGCCTGGAGCTGGACCTGACCGGCTGCCCCCAAAGGGCTGCCAGCCTGGGCTGCGCCGTGGGAGGACGCAGGTCCGCCTCACCGAGTAGCTCTCCTTCTTGGCGGCCATGTTGGTGTTGCGTTCGCTCCAGTCGAAGCCCACCTCCTCCTCTTCCTTCTCACTCAGCCACATCAGCTCCTTGGTGGCGGCTGCCACAAAGCCGTGCAGGCTCTCCAGAGACCGCAGGCGGCCCTTGGAGGAGTTCTAGAGGCAAGCAGGGCATGTGAGCAGACCGCAGCCCCGCAGCCCGCCCCCCGCCTGCCAGGCCCCCACTCACCAGCAGCTTGGCATACTGCAGGTCCAGCCGGCCCAGGCAGTCTCGGTAGGCGCCCCGGATGGCTGGGGAGAGCTGGCCCTGCAACGGACGAGCAGAGTGAGAGGCCTGTGTGGCCAGGACCTGGCCCCCCCCGGGGGCACCCACTCACCTCGTCAGTTCGTGCCCGCTCAATCTTGGCCCGGAATTCCTCGATGGACTGGTGCAGGCCCCGGTGGCTGCCCAGCTGCGCCTCCACGCTGGGCAGGTCCACACCCCACTCAGCGCCGTCCACCCGGCGCTGGTTGTCCTCCACCCAGGCCAGCAGGTCCTGCAGGTAGCGCAGGGTGGAGTCCTCCAGCTCAGGGCGCCGCTGGGTGGTCTGCACCATCACCTGGGTCACTGGGACACCCGCCTTCAGCCGGAGGTTGTACTCGGTGCGAATGGCCACCAGGCGCTCGTGCAGGCGGTACACCCTGGGGACAGTGGGGGAGCCGGGAGGGTGAGCAGGGAGCTGGCTGCCCCCGGCTCCCCAGGCCCCACACCGGGCAGCGGGACCCAGCCCACCTGCGGTACATCTGCTCGCCCTGCGGGTGCCGCCCGTCCTTCAGGGTCTGTACGTCATTGAACAGCAGCCGGATCATGCCGTCCGCCTTGTCCAGGTCCCGCTCCACCTCGCCCGCCCGCTGTGCTCCCTTGCCTGCCGCCAGCAGCCGGATGTCCTGCAAGGTGGTCGCCCTGGCTCAGACCCGGCCCGACCTTTGCGCCTCCCTCCTCACGCCTCTTCCTGATGCATGAATCGCCAGCCCTGGCTCTGGGGCGTGGGGGGTCTAGTCCCAAGGCCTCTCTGGGTCCAAGCAGCCAGACTCTTCGTGGCCTCATCCGAGGCTCTTGGCCTCTCCCTCCCCACCACACCCTCCCAGCAGTAAGCCTTTGGCATCATCAGCCCGATGTCCTGCCAGATGCCCAGAAGCCAGCTCGGCCCAAAGCAAGCAGCGGAGTTGGCCACACACCAGGAGGGAGGAGCTGGGGCCACCAGGCACCTCCCTGCAGCCAGAGCCCAGCCCCGCCCAGCCCTGGCAGTCCCGCCCTCACCGCCTGCAGCAGGGCGTCGGCCTGGTTCAGCTGCTCCTCGCACAGCCCGGCCTCCATCTGCAGTTTGCTGACGACGCGCTGCAGACACTCCAGCCTGCGCCCAACACCCACAGGGCCAACGAGAGGGGGTTGCAGCCAGGCCACGGCCGAAGAGCAGGGCCCCGCTGCTCCCGGCCTCCCCGCCAGCAGCCTGCAGGCCACGTCTCACTGGCCCGAGTGTGGGTTTCCCGGCCTGGGGGGGATTTCCTCCCCAGGGCAGTGACTCACTGGCGGGTGGCTTCCCTGCCACCACAGGGCCCCACCCGGCCAACCGCAGCGCCGCCCACCTCTCAAACTCCGTGCGGAGCTGCTTCTCCCGCTCCAGGATGGCCACGTGCAGCTTGCCCCACTCCTTCTCCACGTCCAGCGGGTGGTAGCCGGGGGGCACCTTCAGCTGGCCTGCTTGCACTGCCCCCTGTGGGCGGGAGCCCAGCTCAGGCTCGGGCCAGCAGGGGTGTGGGGGTGCCAAGCCACTCAGGCCCCGTCTGCCTGACCTGGAACAGCCCCTGGACAGCCTCATTCACCCCCGGGATGCCCCCCACTCACCTCCAGGGACTGGTAGATGACCTTGGACCGGTTCTTGTCAGCCTCCTTGGCCGGTAGCTCTGTCTCCTTAAACTTCAAGAACTGGCACCACAGGATCTGCGGGGATGGCGAGGTCAGCAGCCCCGCCTGGGCCCCCACGGCAAGCGCACGGCCCCGCCCACGCGGCCAGGCCCACCTCGATCTCCTCGAAGCTGGAAGGGAACTTGCGCTCCTCGAAGGCAGCAGTGTGGTGCCGGACCCACTGCAGCAGCAGCAGCACCAGCTCCCGGTACTCCTGCCAGCGCAGCTGCAGCTCCTGAGGGCGAGCCGGGGCCGTCGGGGTGCGTCCGCCCATGCCCACCCCAGCCCCAGCCCAGGCCTGCCGGACCCCACGCACGTTGGCCTTCACCCCGTCTTGCGCATCGGGCACTCGGGGCATGGCGTCATACAGGGACGAGACGTACGTGATGATGGACTTCTCGTCGGGCTGGGGCACGTCCACGTCTGTGGGGGGGGGAGGGTTAGAGGCCCCGCGGGCAGCGGGAGGGAGGGAGGGGGCAGGGGCAAGGGCACGCACCCTCAGGGTCCAGGAGCCGCGTCACCCCCAGCTCCCGCTCCGCCACCGAGAAGGCCTGGTCCAGGTTCTCCAGGCTGGCCTGGGCGTACACCTTGTTCATGTCAATGAGCACGGGCCTGCAGGCAGGGCGGCCAGTGAGGCGGGCAGCCAGGCCTGGGGCTCCTGTGTGCCCCACATTCGCCCCACTAGCGCCCAGCCCTGCCCACACAGGTAGCCCTCTGCTCTCTGGGCCCCGTGCCTGGCGCTGAAGGGCCTACAGGGGGCACAGGTGCAGGCAGGGGCACGGAGCAGAGGGCTCCACTCAGCCTGGGCTCCCCGCAACCACCTGTCTGCAGCTGGAGTCCTCTGAGGGCCTCCCTAGCGCAGCCCAGCCACCCAGGCCCCTTCTGGGGCATCTACACAGGCAGGCACTCCTGGCTATGAGCAGCAGCAGCCACTAGCCCCCCGGTCCTGAGGACAGCCAGGGTGCCTGGAAGGGCCCCGGGGAAGGTGTGAAGGGTGCGGGTGGGGCTGGCATGGGCACTCCTCCCTGCGGGCAGTGGGTTCCTGTCAGTGGGAGACGCCCCTCCGCCACCCTCCCTGCCCTGACTAGTCTGAAGTCACCAGCTGAGCGGCTCCAGGGCACCCCCGACCCACGGCCCTGCTCTCGGGCCCCCCGGCCGCCTACTTGTGCCGGTGGATGATGGCATTGAAGAGGCGGCCGTCACGCCAGCTGGAGGTGAAGTTGTCGCAGCGCAGGCCCGGGTAGCCCTCCACCATGCGCTGTGACCACAGCAGCAGCTTCTCCTTGGCCGTCATGTCCTCAGACTGCCCGCTCACCTGGATGTCCGAGATCTGCCCCACGCGGCAGGCAGGAGGCAGGCGCTCAGCCTCGCCGCCCACCCCACCCATGCCCACAACCGTCGGTCTGAGGGCAGGCACCCCGGGCACCCGGCTGGGGCACAAGGAGCCGCCAGGCCAGCAGAGTCCAAGCAGGGACCTCGGGTCCCCTCGCCTGTCACTGCAGCCCATGAGTGCGGCCACTCTAGCCGCCCAGCGCGTGTCAGGGCCTCCGGCCCCCACGGCAGCACGTGGCGGATGCCCTAGGCCCCTCAGCGGGAGAGATGCGGCCTGGGGCACACCTGGAACCCCAGCTATAGGCTCCAGGGCTCGCCCACAAACCCGGACCCAGAAAAGGCTGCTTTGGTGGGGGTGGGGCAGGCAGCGTCCTCTCTGGCTGCAGGTGCAGGCTGGGGTCCAGTCCCCGGGTCTGGGCACGGAACGCCCCGCGGCTCAGGCCTGGGCCTGCCAGCCTGTCGGGCTGTCTGCATACCCGCCTGCCCGCCTCTGTCTGTCTGTCGGCCTGCACGCCCCTGTGACTCAGCTGCCATGCCAGCAGGGCTCTGCCTGCCCAGATCTCAGATTTGTGGCTTCCTGTGCAGCCGGGCAGGCAATGGATGAGTCAGCCGGTGCAGGGGGCGCTTCTCCAGAACCTTCCCTGGCAGGCGGCTGTACCAGCAGGGCACGCATTCCTCTGCAGGGAGGCTCTGCGGGCCCTGCCCAGCCAGGGCTGGAAGGCACGGGACAGGCAGGCCTCAGAGAGAGACCTGGGCCCTCAGGCCACAGAGCTAGCACAGGGCTGGGGTGTGGGCTGGGCAAGGGCAGCAGAAGGCTGTGGCACCAGGATTCCCAGGGTCCCAGCTCTAGGGCCACCCTGGAGACTGCGGCAGCAGCAGAAGGTGGTGGGCGGCCACTCTACCTGGAAGTGCAGGATGATGGTCCAGATCAGGCCGAGGGTCAGCTTGGGGTTGCCATCTGCAATGTCATCATTCCTGATGTTCACCAGCTTCACCTGCAAGCGAGCAGCCCTCAGTCACACCCACAGGCAGCTGGGGCAGGGGTGGGCTTAGGGGGGCGGGGGCCAGCCTCACCTGGCGGTGGCGGAGGTAGTCCAGGGCGATCTGCACGTTCTGCAGCTTGTGGAAGCGCATCCTCCCCTTTTCCCGGGGCTGGCAGGGGTGGGGGGGGAGGCGGGCTGGTCAGTGTCCACAGGGTGGAGGCCCAGTCCATGCCCACCCTCAGCACCCCCACCATCGAACCTAGGTCTTCCCCAGGGTGGCAGCAGCCCCTCCCATGCCCTCGGTCCACCCTCCCTGACTGCTAAGGGGCCCATGGGCTGAGGCGCCAGAGGCCAGGCCCAGCAGGGGCTTGGAAAGTCCAGCAGCCAGGCCCAGGCTGTGGGAAGGAAGGAAAGGGCTGGGGAAGAGACAATAGCCAGGAAGCCGCGGGCGGGCGGAGGGCAGTGGCATTGGGGGAGGGGTCCTCCTGCTCTCGGTGGCAGACCCGGTGGGTCCCAGCCTGGCCCTGGGCGGCACAGCAGGAGGGACAGCAGGCGGCTGGACACAAGGTCATCTGCCCACCAAGCGCCAGGCCCAGGTTGGGCCAAACTGGCCACCGGTCCCAAGTGAGCTGGGCTCCAGCCTCAGGGAGCCCACGTGCCGCCGTGGCCAGCGGGCCCGACCACTCACCAGGCGCGAGCTCCTGATTATGTCCCGCTCTCTTGGCTGCCCGGCCAGAGCAGGGCAAAGGGTAAAGGGCAGAGGTCAAGGTTCAGAGTCCAAGCAGCAGAGAAACCAAAGCAGAGCAGAGCATGAGGTTACTGTATCGGGGATTCGGTGAGGAGAGCAGCGGGGCCGTGTGCCCACAGCACGGGGTCAGGGCTGCTCCCAGGCTGGCCTGGCCATCTGGACCGAGAGGCCCAGCGAGGCACAAGGCTGGGCTGGGCAGAGTGGGCTTGTGGGAAAGGCCTCGAGGAGGGAAGGCAGACGGGGCATCCAGGTGAGGCAGGCAGGGCTGCAGAGGGGGCGGGCGGTGGGGGCACATACCAGGCTGTCCCCTGAGAGCACCTCCAGCAGGGAGATGAGGTTGTGGCCATCACGGAGGTCTTCATACAGGTCACTGATGTGCCTCTGGGCCTGTAGACAGGGGTCTGGGTTGGCCTCAGGTTCCCAAGACCCACCAACAGGCCCCACCAATAGGGCAGGGGGAGCATTGACCCCAGAAAGCAAGAGGCAAGGGGCCCTCAGGGAGGCACCTACCTCTGCCCGCCAGTGCTACAGGACAGGTGAGGAGAGACCAGGAGAGTCCAGGAGAAGGAGGAAGAGGAGGAGACAGGAGGAAGCAGAAGAAGACAGAAAATCACAGGTTTGAGATGAGAGGTGAAGCCCCAGGCCGGGAGGACCCTGTGGGCAGGGGCGGGGCCGCTTTGGGCAGGGGCTGGGCTCTGGTTTTGCCTGGAAGGCCAGGGGCACCTCCATCACCCCCAGCAAGTCTCCTCAGCCCCCACCACGTGCACACACAGGCACCAACCTTGATGAGGTGCTTGTTGACCCACTTGGTGAAGGTTTTCTTCTGCACACGGTCCCGCTCATCTGGGAGAGACAAGGCCAGGTTACCTGGGGCCTGGGAGAAGCCCTCAGAGCCCCCAGGAGGTGACCACCGTGAAGACACAGTGGCTGGCGCCTCAGAATCACATTGCGACCCAGCGCTCCCCACCAGATAGGCAAAGCCCAAGGTGCCCAGGCCCAGCCAGCCCTGCAAAGCAGGGAGAAGAGCAGGGGCACACTCAATCCCCCTATTGTCTCCCTGCTGAGAGGGAGGGTCCAGAGCTGGCGGCCGCGCCCACAGCCCGGGGCGCGCAGGTCCCAGCCTGCCCCGTCCCCACACAATCGGCCTCCTCGAGCTCTGAGCAGACAGGCTCCCAGCCGAGACCCAGGCACGGGCAGGGGGGTGGCAACGGGGGGCCATGTGGTCCCAAGAGAGTAATGGGCCTCTTCCAGGGCACAGAGAGCCCCCCCAGCCCTATACCCAAGGCCCAGAGGCCGCTGCCAGCCCTCTCCCGCTGGGCAGCTCTGCACCTGGGCCCAGACAGCGCACAGCCTAAGGGGCCGGTCCCTGGCTCAGTCTGTCCCCCAAATTCAGACCCTCACAGTCTGGGCCCCACCCAGAGCCAAACTTCCTGCCACAGGATGTGGGCCCTCCCCGCCTCAGCCTGCCCTGCCCAGGAGCAGTGCCGATACCTTTCTTGCCCTCCGAGGCCCTGAGCACAGCCAGGTAGAGGTTGTCCTCTGAGCTGGTTCTCTTGTGACCCACGCCCTGGGGCTCGGGCACGCGGAGCTGGTGCTGAGACATGGTGCCACCCCCGCCCCTCTGCACTTGGTCCCTGGCCCCCAGGTGCTGTGCTCTGTGCTCGGCAGCTGTGGCTGGCGGCGGCAAAGGACGCTCTCACTCAGCAGCCAGCGGGCTGAGCTCCCAGTCAAGTCGGTGTGGCCACTCCCTGCCTGCTACACTCCCCAGCACCATTGTCCCCGCCCCAGCAGCCCTACCCCACCCTGCCCACCCCTCAGAGGGAGTGTCCCGGAGAAGAAAGCAGACAGGCCCTCCCCCACCGCCACACCCTCGTGGACAGAAACAGGAAACCCAGGGGTTTCCTCATCCACCCAGGCCGCAGCAGCCTTTGGGGAAGACAGGGGGTATGATGGGAGCTGGCATTTCACTGCACACAGACCACATCCCAAAGGTCATCCCCAGCCCAGAGAGTGGGGCCTGAGTGTGGCTGGACCGAGGGTGCCCCCCAGGCCACCCCTTCCTTCAGAGAGCACACCAGGCAGGCTTCAGGCCAGGCCAACCTCAGCCTGCTGCTGGAGGGACTCCTCAAGCTGAGTGACACCTGGCCTGGAAATCACACCTCTCCACAGACCCACACGCCCTGCCACTGCCCCGGCCCCCTGCCAGGCTCTGTTCTGCCTCTTTGGGGTCCCTCTGGTCCTGTGCAGGTGTGGCCCTTCCCAAGCTGCACACCAGGCTCCTCCGGGAGCAGCACTCCTGTCTGCAGGCAGAGCTCGAAGGGCAGGAGCCGCACATAGCTGAGCGGTGACTCACCACCTGCAGGACCGCCCAGCCTGGAGCTGAGGAACTCTGTCCCGAACTGGGAGGGGGTAGCTGGGGGCCAGCACTCAGGCCCCCCCACCCCAAGTGAGTCAGGGCTGGGGAGGGGGCCGGGGCAGTGACTCACTGGAAAGGAAGCTGCTTGGGGGCAGCGGGTGCAGGATGGGTGGGGCTGTTTGCCTTGGGCAGGGTGCACAGATAGCAGCTCGTCAGGGCTGTAAAGGTGGGAGCCGGGGCAAAGGGTACAAGCACAGAGCTGCCTACAGCCAGCACCGGGGACTCGCCGAAGGGAAGAATGCGCCGCTCAGACCACAAGAATTTTCCGTTCAGAGCATCTGGCTTGATGTGATCCAGCTGTGAGCCACCCCCCCAGCACTCAGGGCCCCATTCCGGGAAAAGCTCACCCCACTCCCGTGCTGTCCCTCTGTGGCCACGGGAGGGCGCCCAAGCCTGGAGGCGCTGGTCGTGCTCCCCCTCTCCTCGGAAGTCTTAGTCCCCTCCCCACAGGGGGAGAGAGACCCCTTGGCACCACGGCAGAGACACACCCCATGTCTACACTCCCTACCTGGGCAGTGTCTAGAGGGGCTCGGCCATTCAGCCACCCCCCCCCCGAACCCCAACATCAGCTCTTCACCCTCCAGGGCCTTCCTATTCAGACCCTCAAACCTACGGACATCTTCTCCCAGGCTGGCCCGGCCCCCGTGTGCCCCCAGCCAGGCCACTGGCTCCAACCCAGCGGCACTCCTCAGCCGGACCCCGTGCCCAGGACACACTGCCCAGCACTGGCCCCTACACGTGTGCCTGACCTCTTAACTATGGGAAGCAGCTGACCCTCGGCCAGCCAGCCCAGTGTCCCCGAGAGCTGCCGGGGCCCCGAGGGGCCCTGCTGCGAGCACAGACGTGAGGACTCGGCCGGAGGCCCCACAGCGCATGAAGACACATCGGGGACGGGAAGCCCCAGCAGAGCCCACCATGCCAGCAGGCCCGCCCTCCTTCCCTCCTCCCCTGGCCAGTCCAGGCTGCCAACTGCCCTGTGCCCAGAAGTCAAGGCCAAAGCCTGCCAGATGGCCCCGCCCACCTCCCCCTTCCCCAGAGGAGGGATCGACTGGGGCCTGGGGACATCACCCCACCTTCCTCCCAGGTGTTTCCGGAACAGAGCATGGGGGCAGGGCTGCACCTGGCACGGGCACCACCCCCTTCCCCAGGCCTGGGCAGCAGTTCCCTCCTTTGCTACCACCTCTCACCCCCTCACGGCCACACCCACCTACACAGCACAGCTGCCCGTGGAGGTAGCCCCTCCGGACTCGCTCGCAGCCCCCGTCCAGCCAGCACGGCTGCTCCAGCAGGACCTCCCTCACAGCAAAGGCGCTGCCCGCCTCCCACGTGCTGGCCCCGGCCATGAGCCCAGGCTCTGGAGCCCCTGCGCCCCAGCCCACGCAGCAGAGCCCGGCTCTGCGCTCCGCACCCTCCCCTGCTGCCACCAGCAGCACCGCACGCAACCCCGCCCCGAGGAGCCTGCCCCGGTGCGGCGCCCCGCCCAGTGCAGTGCCGGAGGCCACACCCCAGTTGGAGGGACAGGGCCCTGCTAGCCCCGGGGGACTGGGGCAGGGGAGGCGGCCTGTGATGACAAAGAGGCCTGGGAACTCAGGGGCTGCCCAGGCTCTGGAGAAGGGGAGCCCCGGGGGACACCCAGAGCTGGGAAACTCCCCCACACCTCCCTCCAAGGTTCCCAGCGGGATGTGCAGGGGAGGCTGGGGGAGGGGCAGGGAGCCGCTGGCTGAGAACAGCCGCAACAGGACAAAGGCACCAAAGCCCCAGGGGCACCCCAGGGCAGCGGAGACCAACCAGGATAGTGGCCGACTGGGAGCCCCTTCCCCACTCGGGGGCAGGGGACAAGACTAGGCTGAGGGAGGGAGGGAGGGCGAGATCCAAGGGGGGAAATGGCCTCTGCAGTTGGCCGATCGCAGCTGAGTCACACAGGCTCCCCAGCCGCACAGCCACGCCTAGAAGCCCGGTCCAGACGCGGACCTCAGGTGGAGCAGGTCTGGCAGCGAGGCTGAGACCGCCCAGGCCTGCCAGAGTGCAGCCTGGCCGCCCCCACCGAGGCTGAGCATGCAGTCCTCGAGGTGCGCTGGACGCAGAACTGGACACAGTCTCCCATCCCCACTAGAGTCCTCTGGCCAGGAGCCCGATCCGGCAGCCCTGCCGGCTCCATTCCCTGGAGCGGAGGCAGGCCCCGCCCGGGCCTGTGTGGGGCTGGGCTGGGCTGGGCTGAGCTGGGCTGGGCATGGCTGCCGGGCGGCCCTGAGCGGTGACTTTGTGCAGGGGGGCAGGGCGCAGCCTGGCTGCCCGCCCCGCGTCAGTCCTGGGCGCTGGCAAAGGTGCGCAAGCACCTGCCTCAACTCTGCAGCTCAGCCTCGCACAGTGGGTGGGACCTCAGTTCTGGGCAGGAGGATACCTGCACCTGTGCTTTCTGTGTTGACAGTCACCTGGGCTCACCCCGTCCCCAGCAGCTGGGAGGGGCCTCCCTCCAGAGGGGTGCTCCTGCCTTGCCGTGTCCCCGTCCAGAGCCCAGCTGCAGCCTCTCCCCACCGGTCTACCCAGACGGAGCTACAGAGCCTCGCCTGCCCAGAGGAGCAGCAGGGTCTCCAGGGCAGGGTGGGAGGCAGGGGCCACGACCATGTGCAGCGGCTGAGCTCAGCGACAGGAAGAGGAGGGAACAAGGAAATGCAGGGGTGAGATGGAGGCGGCCCCTCACCCCCGCCCCGCCTCCAGCCCCCTTCGGCAGGGGCGGTGCTGGCTGGCGCCAGCAGCCCAAAGCAGTAGCCGCCAGCGGCTTACCTTGCTCATCCTGCGCCTGCCGGCGCCCCCTGCGCCAGTGCCACACGGCGGCCAGGGTGACAGCATGGCCCACGACCACCAGGGAGGGAAAGAGGCTACCCGAGGGCTCCATGGCTCAGGGACCCCGAGGCTTCGGGCGGAGCGGGCGGAGCCGCCTTCGGCACTCTGCTAGAGGCTGGCAGCCCCCTCCCTTCCCTGCGCGAGGGCGGGCCAGGGGGGGCCAGGGGGCCAGGGACGCCCCGCCTGCAGGCCCGCCCTGCTGCACGGGCGGCCTGGCTGAGACTGGTCCTGTCCCTGGTCCTGTCCCTGCACCAAGTATGCTCCCACGGCCACCTCCCCCTCCCTCCCACCCACAGCAGTCCCCACCCGGCCGTGCCCGGCCCGGCTCAGCTGTCCCTGCGCACAGCTATCAAGCTCAAGGTTAGCGGGAGCCTTAACCCCTGCTTACCCACAGCCACACCCGCCAGGAGGAGGAGCCTGAGGAGACTCGTGGGTGACGCGTGGCCAAGCCACAGCACCCCCAGCACAGCCTGGCGGCCTCAGCGCAGCCCCCCCACCGGGAGGGTGACCCCGGTGCCCAGCACCCCACCTGCCCCCAAGGGTGCCCTCTGGTGACAGCTGCCAGGCGCTGCGGGGGTGCGTGCCAGTGCCCAGCCCTTGCTGGCCCCAGGCTTGCAGCAACCCAACCAAAGACAAGTGCCCCACAGAGTCCCAAGGCCCCCATGTGGGACAGCGGACTAGGTCCAAGGGAATGGGGGGGGATGGCCTGGGGTGGTGGGCTGTGTGGGGGAAAAAGGACGGAGCCCTAACCCCTAGCCCACCTGGGCTCTCACCTACCCGGCACGACCTTCATGGGGACAGCAGCAGGGGCTCACGGGGCAGACGGGAGTGGGCGCGGGGCGTGGGAGGGTCACAGGCCCCTCAGAGGCAGCAGAGAGCGGGCAGCGGCAGTGTCGGGAGGGAGGAGGGCACGGCCGTGCGCTGTCAGCAGCAGCGCCTGTGTCCATGGGGGAGGGGCGCGGTGGGCAGGGGGCCCGGGGATATAAATATCCGAGGACAGCAAGGCCCGTCATCTGTCCAGACTTAGAACATGACGTGCTGAGTGAGGGCACCGGGGCCCACGGCCTTCGCTGCGTCCAGCCCGGCCAGGGGGCACCGCCAGCATTGCCCTGCAGCTCCCACCAGTTCTAGGAAGCAGCAGCCTCCTGGCCTAGCAACGGCCCATGGGGGGGCACCCCCACCTGAGCAGCAGTGGGGGTGCACGTGGAAAGGGCCATGTGGGCCAGGGAGCCCCACACCTGCCCCCACAGGCACAGACGGCCTCCCCAAGGTCGCACCCCCGCTGTGGACCGGGCAGCCCCATGTGGAGCAGGGCTATGTGAATGTGGCCGAGCTCCCCCCGTTACGGGGCTGCACTGCCCCCCACCCCCCGCCAGGAACCCCAGCAGCAGCTGTCTGCGGAAGGCCTGGGGCGGGAGGCCATCCTCTGCAGGCAGCCCTGCGCCACATCCTGGACTGACCGGGACCATGTGCCCTGGGAAACAGGACGTGGGCATCCCAGTCCTGCCCCCTCCTCCCAGGCCCCAGCAGGGAGAGGGCCGGGGACTAAATGGGTTTATGTGGCCTCCTGTGGCATTTCCGTGGCAAGCAGTACCCTAGTTAAGCTTCACGGGACGCTGTGAAGTGAGCGGCACATGACGGCAGCGTCACGCAGACGAGGAACCGGGCACAGAAAAGGCAAGCAGCTGGTCTGCGGTCACAGAGGCTGAGAGGGGAGCCCCCGGCCTGCCCGGTCAGCCTGCAGCGAGGCACAGCACACCACACTTGGCCCGTGACCACCTGCGTCGGGGCAGCCCGGTCCACGAGCCGAGACCCATCCACTGCTTCAGAAACTCATTTCTAAAAGGAACTGGCCTGCAGCGGCCGGCTCTGCTGGCACTGGCTGGGCTAGGGGACCTGCAGAGGAGCCTGTGGGGCGTCAGGGGGCTGGCACCAGCTCCCCCAGGGCAGTTAGCAGCCTTCACCACCCCACTGAGACCGGAGACTGTGGCACAGCAGGCACACCCCAGGGCAGTTCTGAGCGGGAACAGTGCTCATCCTGAGGTCCGGCCCCCCAGGGCCCAGTCAGAGGCCCGGATAACCCCCTCTCCCACCCCGCCCTGCTGGCCCGCAGCCCTGCCAAGCCCTGCCCTACCTTGGCCCAGCTGAATCAGCTCCTCCATGCTGTACCTGTCCATGGCTGCAAGCACAGGCCAGGCTGTTTGGAGCCCACAGAGAGGAAAGGAAGGGAGGCAGGAAGGAGGGAAGGGGTGGGAAGCAGAGGGAGGGCTCCCCACGGAGCCCTGGGAGCCCTGGCTCCACCTCACAGCCACCCCTTAGTCAGAGGGGAGCAGAGCTGAAGGCCGCTGACCAATGGGTCAGGCCAGCCTGGGCGGTTCAGTGGGCCAGTCTGCCCGTTCCCTCCGGAGCAAGCCCTCAGGCACAGCCCCCTCCTCTCCACGGCCCCTGCCCCGCAGTCCCCGCCCTCCTCCACGCTGACTCCCCCAGCTCCCGAAGTGGGCCCTTCCTGCACACAGCCCCCCACACCAGCCCAACCCTCTGGGGCAAACCTAACCCTGCCACAACCCTACATCCCACAGCACCCACAGGACCCAGACACAAAGCTAGGAACTGTCACGAAAGCCGACTGGACCCCAGTGTCCTGCAGCCACACCGGGCCCTACTCAGCCACACAAAAGAGCAGCTGTGTGCTGATTCCATGTCCCCCAAGGGCCGTGGAAGGTCAAAGTGCACAGCGGTGGGCACACGGAAAACGGGCCCATGTGGCCGGCGTTCAGAGGGCGCTTTGTGCTCTACAGCGGCTGGGTGCACAGAGCTCTGGAAGCCAGTCAGAGCGTCACTTTGAAATGCACGTGGAACAATCCATTCCGCCCCACACAGCAAACCCAAACTCCTGGCCACGGGCCACCCCCATCTCACTTGGCCAAGCAGGTTCCTCTCCATTGGTCAGGGCGCCTCCTCAGAGGGGCCCTCCCTGATTGCTCCTAAAGCTGCATCCGCATCCAGTTCACCCCCCCGATGGTCTGGGGCCGGGTCTGGACCTGGCTAGCCTGTGGGTGACAGAGTTGGCAGACACCTTCCCACCCAAGGAGCAGAGCACTAGGGTACAGGGTGGGGCCGGGGGCACGTGTGACTGCCCTGCAGAGTCCATGGTTCCCTGGCCTGGGCTGGATGGGCAGAGGCAGCCAATGTGACCGAGGTCGTTTCTGGTGACCAGTGCAGTTGGCCCCACAGGCTCCTGACCTCGTCCTCCTACCACACGGTGGGGGCGATGCGGGTGTGGGGAAGGCATGCCATGGGGCTTGTCACTGGACCATCGTCTTTAACACTCGGAGGAGGAGAGGCTCCGGGTATCACCAGAGCCGCCCCAGCCCCGTGTGGAGCCACCCCAACCCCTGCAGGTGGCGAGGAGGCACCGCACCCCACCCAGCACCCAGGCGTGCTAGGGACCGAGCGTAGCCCTGGGCTCCTGTGCTGGGCCCCCAGGGAGGGATGCAGGGGAAGGGGGAGCCCACACCCACCGGCCCTGACTCAGCCTGGAGCTGGAGTTCATTTCCTGTTGGAAACTCTGAGCTGCCACCAGCGGCGGCTGCGGCTACAGCAGGGAAGGGAAGACTGAGTCACCTCCGTCAGGACCGGGGGTGCCCGCCCCTCTGCCCACGGCGGCCACACCCAGTCCCCCTCCTGGCCCTGCTGCCAAATGCCCACCAGGCAGCCCAGCGGTCCAAGGTCCAGCTGAGCCAGGACAAGGAAGGAAGGAGAGAAAAGGAGGGAGGGGTCAAGATCACCACACCCTGGCCAGAGAAGGGGGAGAGGGCTGGCGCAAACCACTGAGGGTGCGGACGTGGTAGTGGGGAGGCCAGGGCCCCTGGGCCGGGACCTGGAAACCAGATGCGAGTCGGTGCTGACCATTTGGCAAGCGCCCGGCGCACGCCTTCCTGCCCTGCAGAAGCCCCATCACCCCACTGACAGGAACTGGAGAGGCCACGGGAGAGCCAAAGGCGGCCCCTCCACCCCACAACCCCACCCGTCCGCCCAGAGGGGCTCCCAGGGCATGGCCCTCGTGGGCCCAACCCAGACCAGGCCAAGACTGGGGCTCCTGCCCAGCACCTGGGCCCTGTCAGCCCCATTCACCAGGTAAACTGCTGCCCGCCCAGCCATCCGCACTCCATGCCCCCTTCCCAGCCCCTCAGAAATCAAGTTCCTCCCCAGGTGTCAAGACACGGAGGGAAGTGGGGTTCGAGCCGGCCTTATGCTGGCGACCTGGGCCACCTCAAAGTCAATGCCAAGGCCGGCGAGCTCCGGGAGTGCTTAGGATACATGTCACCTTCCTACTTGAGCCCTGCCAGCACAGGTGCTTAGGAACAGAAGGATGCTACAGAGAAAGGGAACAGCGAAGGGTCACTGGCAGCCCCGGGGACGACAGGATCTGTCCCACCTCTTGAGACCTGGCTCCTGCCGAAACTGACCTGCTTGGCTGGGACTGGGCCCAGCACCTGTCACCCTTGGCCTTTGGCCTGCCGGAGTGCTCCTGTGGGGTCTGCCCATCTCCCCCACCAACCCCAACCCCAAGCCAGCCAAGCACCCAGTCACAAAATACCACTTCTGAGCCACAAAACCATGGGGGCAGGGGTCTCCCACATCCTGGGGTACCCCTCTCCCCACTGGACAGATGCAAGGCTCGAAAAGATCAGGAAGGTCGCCCAGCCACACTGCTGGGGCGCAGCTACACCCCATCTATCCCAGCACCTCCTCTGCGCGTGCCCCCATCGGGGCAGAGAGGGCCACTGGGCGAGGGCAGCACTGGGGAGAGGGGCAGGGCTCTGCTACCAGCTGGCCCTGCCAGTCCAGGGACATGAGCCCCGCCCCCAGCCCCAGGGTGTGCCTGGGATGGACTGGCAGGGGCCCCTGTGCTCCAGCTTGGCCTGCCCACCCCAGGTCCTCAAGACAGGAAGAGGAGCCACGTGGTCCAATACCAGAGCGCCCAGCACCCTGGGGCTGAGACAGCGCCACCAGCTGGCGTGAGCAAACCCCCCCCCCCAGCCCACCAGGCCTAGGCCCCAGCACTCCCTCCCTATCCCCATGGCCGAGGCCAGGATGCAGCTGACCTGTGGCTGGGGCAGGCTCCGGGACAGGCCTCGCCAGTGTCCCCAAGGTGGCAGCAGGCACCACGGGGGGGTCGGGGGCCCCTTCCTCAGGCTCCTTCCGGCGGTAGGCCCGCCGCTCCTCACGGGCAGGGTCCCCAGCTGGCAGCTGTCCCCGCTTGGGGGGGCAACCCAAGGGACCCTGTACAGCCTGCACATGAGGGGCACGGCGTGCGGGCATCACCATGGCGACAGGACGGCGCACACGCTGCAGAGAGGCAGGCACAATCTCCGGCGGCAGGTGCAGGTACTGACGCAGGTGGGCCACACCCTCGTTGGTGAGGTACCAGTAAAAGTGGCGCCAGGCGAAGGTCTCCCGCACCAGGCCTCTCACCCGCAGGGAGGCCATGGCGCGCATGACCTGCAGGTTGGTGACGCCGGGCACGTGGGGGTGCAGGCTGCGGGGCCGCCGGTCCTTCTTGGCCACCATCACACCCTCCCGGAAGAGCACCTCATAAATGGCCCGTAGCTGGTCCAGGGGCATGAGCATGCCTGCCACCATGGCTGCCCAGCTGGTGAGGAGAGGGCTCGGGCAGGGCACAGGGAGGGAGGCTGACGAGGCGCCTCAGCACAGGGAGCCCCAGGGGCCTGTGACAGGCAGTCAGGCAGGCCGGGTGCTGCGCTCCAGGGCCTGGGTTCTGGACTTGAGGCTCTGGCGCCTGGCTGCCTGGCTCCCGCGATTCCTGCCTGCCGGCACTTGGGCCTGCCCACCGCCTGCGCGAGCCTCCCGCCTGCCCTCCCTCCAGGAGGCCCAGGCCGGCCCCCTCTGACTCAGCAGCATGGGCGGCCCCTCCCACCCACACCCGCTGGCCCCTAGAAGAGTCTGGGGCATCTCACAGTGGCAGCAACCCCCTCGGCTGCCCCCCTTCCCTCCCCTCCCCGGCCACTCAGCTCCAAGTCAGAAATTACATCAGTTTCTAAACACACTTCCTTCAAGGTTCCTTGGACTAGGGGGAGGGGGACAGGAGCAGCTATGGACCAGGAATTTCAAAGGTGGCGGATTGGACAGAGGGAAGCAGGGGGCAGAGGGCGGGAGGGGACCTCAGGCTGAGGACCCCACACAGGGGTGTGGTCTCAGGGCTTTCCGGGCTCACCGGGATCTGAAGCAGGGTGCTGGGCCCTCAGTGCCCCAGGAAACTGGAGGTCTAAGGGAGGAGGATGAGGGCTGGGGTGCTCAAGGCCTGGTGGGGGGGGGCTGGGGTCATGGGGACGGAGGCCTGTGGGGAACCCCAGGGACAGCTGCTACAGCACATGGACAGGAGGGCCGAGGGCACCACTGGCTGCTGTCCATCAAGTTGTCTCCACCTCCCGTGCCAGGTCTGAGACAATGGCGACCCCATCCAAAACTTCCCAGGCCAGATCAAAGGTGGCCCAGGAACATGGAGTCTGCTCCGAGCAGGGTGGGGGGCCTGGCGTGGGGCCTCCACCCACCCCACACGCAGGCCAGCTGTCGCAGGCCAGGAACTCCCAGCTGCCACAGGAAATCAAAGTCACCAAGTATCTGCCTCCCCAGGCCAGAGGCCCAAGCCACCACGCAGACACCCCACCCTGCTGGTCAGAGGAGCGCCACACTAGCAAAGGGCCAGGGCCCAGGAAGGGGACAGTAGGGCAGAGGGGCAGCAGGCCCCCCTGAGAGCCCTGGAGCCTGGCCGGCCACACCCATCAGTCACCCCCAGGCACCCAGAGAGAAGGATACCCTGTGCCCCCCTGAGACCACCCAATACCTGACTCCCTCGCGCTTCCTCCCCCACTGACCCACACCCGGATCTGCCCCCCCCCCAAGTGGACACACCCATTCTCAGCAAGCCCTGCAGCCCGGGAACCCATTATAAACTGGGCGGGGCGGGGGATCCCGAAGTGGAAGGCGCCTGCGGCTGAGAGGCAGCACGTGGGGCGGGTTTGTGCAGCTAGTTGCTATGACACCGCAGAGCTCGCGGCAAACACAGCGCCCATGCCCACGCTGGCGCGGAGCCGAGGCAGAGGTGGCGGTGGAAACTCGGAAGGAACAGCCAAGCGTTCCCACAGCCCTGCCGGCCAGCTCCATGCGCCGCTCTCCCCCGCCCACCCCGCGGCCAGCCAGGCCGAAAGGCCACCAACCCCAGGCGGCGCCGGCTCTGGGAGGAGGGAGCAGGGACACGCCCCCTCAGCCCCGCCGCAGCGCGGGGGACCAGGGCTGTGCGCTCTGGCCCACGCTCAGGCCAGCGGCCCGGCCCTGTGCCCAAAGAAAGCCCACTCCCCCGGCCTGCCCCATGTCCTCCCACGTGGACCTCCCATCTCCCTCCATGGCCATTCCGTGCACCCCTGCTATCCTCCCGGTAGAATTCCCCGAGCTAACGCCCCCAACTCCTAAGCACCCCACCAAACAACCCACGCCCCCCTCCCAAAACGAATCCAGGCCACATCCAAGGCTCCCCCAACAGCTGGACTTAGTTAGGTCTCCCCTTGCACCGGCCAGCACGGGTCTCCGGCAACCCACCCAGTTCAGCCACACAGGCGCCATCCCCGGCGGAAGAGGGCAGTAACTTGGGGCTCCAAGGGAGGGGGCGGGCCACGGTGGGGAATCCCCATCCCTCCCACGGCCCGGCGCCGGGGGACAAGGGGAGAGCAGGCGGGCTGCTACTCCGCCACTCCCTCTCCACACGCTGGCCGCCGGGACAGGGTAGGGCACGCCCCCCCACCGGGGCTCGGAGGACGCCCCTCCTGGGCCCCGCCCCCACCCTGCGGGCCGCAGCCACAGTTGCTGATTCAGCACAGCCAGGGCCGGGGGCGCCCCCACCCTACCCATCCAGGTTTCCAAGGCAACTAGTCGGAGCCCTCGGACAGCCCCCAACCACCCCGCCCCAGAACAAAGAGCCGCAGTGTGGACTCGCTCGGGGCCAGCCGGCCTGGCGCCTCCCCACAGGGATCCCCACAGCCCCGCCCGACCCCCAGGATGCAGGACTGCAGGCGGGGCGTGGGGTCCGCAGAGCCCCAGAGAGCCGACCAGCTGCACCGGCTAGATTCCACCTCCGCCCTGCCCCGCCCCGGCTGCAGCCGCCCCGCCCCCCCGAGGCGCGCTGCAGGGCTGCTGCTGCGGCTGGAGTCGCCCTGCGGGTCCTGGGCAGACCCCACACCTGGTGGTGCCCAACGAGGGCAGGGGCCTGAGGCCTTCCGGCTCCAGCTCCCCATCCCCAAAACTGTGCCGGGGAGGCAGCCCCTGACCACTGCCCTGAGGGGGCTGCGCCCAGCCCGAGGTCACAGCTTGGCCACGCACCCAGCTCGGCCCCCGGCCTGTACCTTTGAGGGAGCTGATCTCGTGCTGGATGGCTCGAGAAGGGTCCATGTCTCTGGCGGCCCTGAGGGCGTCCCCGCCACGCAGAGTACAGCCCCGCACAGACTGCCCGGGCCAGAGCCGCAGCCTGGGGGAGGAGCCCGGAGGCACGGGGCGGGACTTGGTGGCCCGGGGTGGGGCTTCGGCTGATCGATGCCCAGCCCTGGCGCTAGCTCTTGGCCCAGCACCGCCCACCCCTTTCAGCCCCCACCTCCCCAGCGCCTGACCCCAACAACTCCAGCGGGATGGCCAGGCCAACAGGCAGGATGTGGACACATCAGATGGCCCACCTACCCCACCCACAGTCCCCGAACGTCCTCCGCTGGCCACTCTCAGAGAGCCTTCCGGGCGCTCCCGCATGTGACGCTCATGCACGAAGCCACCACCACGCACTCCCTGCAGAAGACACCCATCAGTCTGGGCACCCTGGGTGAGGAGGGAAGGCAGACCCCACCGACGGCCTGCCCACGGTCATGCCCCGGGACCCTCGGCTAGTGCTGTCACTACCACGACTAGTGTCCCAGCCCCCCATGCCCCAGCAGTTCTGCCCCTGTTCTCTGCCCTGTCCCCTCCCCTGGTACCCTCCTCCACCCACAGGCTCCTGCAGGCTACCTCACGCTGTCCTATGACTGCCGATGCCCTCCATACTCTGAGGCGACAGGTCCATCCCGGCTCCAGCCAACGCCCCAGCCTCTGCCTATCCCACTCAGCAACCCCAGCCCGGCCAGTCTTGGGATCCTCTGTGGCTGCAGCACTGTTGCCTCCCAGGAGCTCAGGCCAACCCCCTGGGGTCATTGACCCCACAGCCAGTCCCACAGGCCCTGGCAGCTCTGCCTTCCAGCCTATCCACCTGTCACCTGCTCCCGGCTCCAGCACATCCCCTCACTGGGTCCCCTCACCTGTGGATGGCGGGGTCAGCCTCCTGAGCCACAGGAGCGGACGCTGGTCACTGCCTGCCTGCTGGGGAGACTCCAGGTGGGGTCTGTGCCGCCTCGCTCACTGGACCACAGGGAGCCTGGCCACCCCTGGGGCATTCGCCCCGGCCCTCCCAGCTGGGCTGTGGGTGACAGAGCCTCTGCAGATGTGGCCAGCCTACCTCAGTGTCGGGCAAGGCCCACCTCCCACCCCTTCCTTGTCAGCCCTCCAAGGCCCCTCCCAGCCTGCCCAGCCAGACCCCTCCTTCAGGTGCCCACCCTTTCTGCAGGCAGGCCGGCTGGGTGTCAGGTCAGGACTGGGGTGGAGGACATGTTGGTGGCACATGGGAGAAATTTTGTGATTCCTTACACCTAAATTCCCTTTACTTTTTTATTAGTGACTTCTGGATAAACTTAAATTCAGCCTATCCCTGAATAGTACTTCCTTATTAAACTTCAGATGAAACTTATACTTCAATAAACAGATCTAAAAACGATGGAAAGCTCAGCAAAACAACAATAACAACTGTGCTTGTTCTATTTTAAAACTATACAATTGAATTTTAGGAAATCGCAGTTTCAAGCTGATGAAGGTGAGGGGAGGGCGGGGATGCGGGGCAGCAACACAAGAGAATGGGCACAATTAGGTTTTTCCTCACTCTGTACAACACTCGTAATGGATGTGGGTTATGTGCTCTGTAGTTAGTGATTTACAGAAGACAGGACTATGGGCTTTTCCTGTTTTACATTGAAAATAATATTATCTCTCTTGGCTGTTAGCAGAGGACATTCTTAAGTTGGAGGGAATGAAACAATTATGATCTCTCACGATTGTGTTATCATTTGTAGATAAGTTAATGGCTTCCTGTGCAAATAACTATGGATCAGCACACCTGAGATTGGAGTTCTCTTTAAAGTCAAAAAAATTTTCAAAGCCATGTATCTATAGATATGAATCCCTCTTCAAGGTCATTGATCGAACTTCAAAGTGTTAATGCTCATGAAAAAAGCTCTATTTAAAATTTTTGTATGAGTACAATGTCAGCATTAAACAGCCAGATCATGGTATGACATCCATTTTTAAAACCACAGGGACGACCATTTGGAGAAGGCCTGTCCCAGGCCCCTAAATGCCCCCCTCCAGTCCGGCTGCCCACCTGTGAGTGGCCACTGCCATCACCTGCAGCTCCCTGCAATCAGGGCCCTTAGAGAGCTGGTGGCAGCCGGATGGTCCAGGGAGGAGACCCTGAGCAATCTGCCTCAGACAGCAGCCACACGCTGGGGCCTTGGAAGTGTGGGACAGCCACGCAGCCCCTGGAAAGGCTCCACAGGATGTGCGGACCCCGTTTCTCGGTTCCCTCTCAGAGGAAGGGGCAACCAAGTGGGGACGGAAAGGCAGGCTGCAGCTATCCAGCAGAGGAAGAGGGAAGGTGAGAGGAAAGGAATCCAGCACCCCGGAGCATGTGGGGACAGCTGGAGACTGAGCTGCGGCCCCGACTGCCATGGACAAGGGGCTGATGTGGGGAGAAGAGGCAGCTCTGCTGGGTGAGAAGGCGGCTCCAGCCTCCCCTGCAGCCCTCGGCCTTCACTGCCCCCCCCCCGCCCACATCTCACCTCGGGGATCCAGGAGGCAGGTGGTCTGGCCCACACAGCCCCCAGCCGTCCCCCCACCTCTGGCCTCCGCCCAGCTAGGGCCCTGTCAGGTCCCTGGGGCCAGGGACTCCCCTCCTGAACTCATACCTCAAACCCTCTGGAAGCTTTCTGCAAATTCTAGGAGGCAGTTCACACCCTCGGGGTCCCTGGAACGGGAGGCAAGCCCCAACACCTCCACCAGGCCCTCCTCCTTCCCAGCTTCTAAGGGACAAAGCACCCCCCCACCGAGTCCCAGGAGACCCTGACAGGCTTGGTGCTGCCCAGCCTCCACTCACCCCACCTGCCATTCAGTGGTCCTGCTGCTCCCTCAGCTTGATGCTCCCCCCACTTTAAACCTGTCCCCCCACCCCCGTGGCAGGTCGCCCTGCTGCGGTTCACTGTTGACAGGGGACAGGTGATTCAGGTGATCCTGTGAGGGGGACATGTGACAGCTGTAGTCCCTGCCAGCAGATACCTTCCCGCTCTGACATGCAGCTCCCCTGCACAGCCAGGCCTCACCCCACAGCCAGAGCTCAGTGCCGGCTTCAACCTTGGGGGAGGCCGCCAGGTTGGGGCGCAGGAGACCCTCCCTCCACAGGGAGGCCCCTGTGCTGGGTGACAGCCACGTGAGCTAGACCAGGCCACCTACCCTGGGTGGCCCCTGAAAGCCTGTGGCCACCAAAACAGCCCAGGCCCAACACACCACCAGGGAGGGGCAGCTGGAGGGGTGCAGAGGGTCCTGTCCAGCCCCTTCCGTGCAGCCCAGCTCTAGAACAGCGCCGGAGGCCTGGGGAGGGACTGGGCTCCACCCCTGCGTCCCATCCTTCTGCCCCCACGTCTCTCAAGCCTCTTCTCCCCCATCCCCACTACCGCTGTGGGCCTGGCCACCATGCTCTCACCTCCAGGACAACACTGGCCCCTGGGAGGGTGTCCCCGTGGGTGACGACATCACCCCCTGCACCGCCAGGAGCCCTGCACAAGCAGCCAGAGGACTCCCCCACGCAGACCAGGCCCTGCCACAGCCCTGCCTCCCTCACCCTGCGGCCTCGCTCTGGCCTCAGTGGGCCCGTCTCCGGCCCTCAGAGGAGCCTCCTGTCCGTCCAGCCTCTCGGCAGCTCCCTCACGGCAGGGACAGTGTGTCTGACCCAGAGACACAGGTCTGGGCTGTGGAGGTGGCTGTCTCACCCCCCACCCCCCAGCCCCAGGCCCCGTCACCACCAGGAAAGGAAGGAATAAATCCTTGCAGTCCAGGGGTGATGTGCTTCCCGGGAAGGCTACCGATACAGCTTTCCTTCACTAGCACAGGGGATGTCAAAACTGCTGACAGCTCAGCTGACAAAGACGCATCAGCACTTCGGACTGTAAGAAACTGCCGGTAAACTGCACCAAGAAGGACGGTACACTGCTAAACCCAGAGCAGATGTCCCTCCAAAACCCACCACAACCCCGCCCAGGGCCACATGGGCACTGCAAAGCCGGCAAGGTCAGGCGGTACTGTGGGGAGCAAGCCACTGCTCTTCTGCCACGGGGCTGCAGGGCCCTCAGGGTGGCAGCTGGGGACCCGCTGAGCCCACTCTACTGCCGGTGGCCAGGCCTCGGCCGCTCCCGGGTGGTGGCTCCAGGTACAGCGCCTGTGCGGCCCCGAGACAAGCCGCACTGACCTTGCCCTACCGTGAAAGAGCCCACTTCTGACAGGCCCAAGAGACTTCCCCGGGCCAGCAATAGCGCAACGAGGAAACCTCCATTAGCCATGCGAGACATAAAGCACTTGGAATACGATGAATGAAAACCAGCCGGCACCTAAGTGCAGACAGCCGGCAGGCACAAAGGAAGACACTGACTTCCCGATGCGCCCCCGCCCCCCCCCCCCCCCCCCCCCCCCCCCCCCCCCCCCGACCCCGGGCAACCAAAGCATTTCCCGAAACCAAGGCTCCAATCCACCCGCCAGCCAGGCCCCCGCTACAGCTCGGGTCTCCATCCATCACCGCTGCACCTGCGCACTCGCTGCTTTGGTGTCGGGGGGCGAGGCTGCTGTCCACACGAAGCTCGAAGGCAGGGGGCGGGCGGGCGCAGGGAAGCGGCCGCGCCACCCGGCAAACACCGGAGACACGTCTGTTTAGACGCGGCGCTCAGACAGAGGACACTCGCCCCACGCCCACACTGAGTGTCCGCCAGGCCCCTCCCGACGGGCGCCCCGCCCACTCGCTGTTCCCGCCTACCGTCCAGCATGTCTTTGTGAACATGCTAGACACATGTGAACATGAGCATGGCGCCAACACGAACATGGTTCTCGGCTTCCCCACTTCTGACCTCACACAACCCACACACGGCAGGCCGCCCCTTCCTCCGGGGACTCCTGCCACCTGCGCAGGCCGGTTCACCTCTGACGGACACCCGACAGCTTGTCTCCAGCAGCTTTGCCAACACCACTCAGCAACCCCTGCGCGGGGACTTCTGCCAGTCCGAGAGGTGAAAAAAGGGATCCTGGTGGAGATAAAGCTTATTGTGTGTGCACTTGACCCAGAAATTCTATTTCTAACAACAGTTATAGACACACACCCAAGCCAGCTACAAGCTGTTCGCTGCAGCAGTTTCCCAGGCCAGAAAATAAGGCAGAGTAGAAACCACCGTAAGGCACTACATCGGGAGATGGGTCTCTATATGACAGGGTCACCACGCAAACGGATGTGATATTGCAAACTAATGTCATAAAAAGACGTTCATGCCGTAACAGTAAGTAAAGAGAAGCTAAAGTATGTCATCGCGCCCTGACTGGTGTGGCTCAGTGGATTGGACATCACCTGCAAACGTGAAGGTCTCCAGTTTGATACCTGGTCAGGGCACATGCCTGTGTTGCAGACCAGAAACTCGGATGGGGGCAAATGAGAGGCAACCAACTGATATTTCTGTGGCACATGGATGTTTCTCTTTCTCCCTCCCTTCCACACTCTACAAATAAATAAATAAATCTTTACTTAAAAAAAAAAGCCCTGGCTGGTGTAGCTCAGTGGATTGAGTGTGGGCTGGGAACCAGAGGGTCCCAGTTAGATTCCCAGTCAGGGCACAGGCCTGGGTTGCAGGCCAGGTCCCCAGTGAGGGCCATGTGAGGAGCAACCATACATTGCTGTTTCTCTCCCTCTCTTTCTCCCTCCCTTCCCCTCTCTCTAAAAATAAATAAATAAAATCTTAAGAAAAAAAATTAAATCTCTTAAAAAAAAGAAAGCACGCTCTACGCAGAGGGCCAAAGGTGTGACTGGGCATCCTGCAGCTGAGCAGGTGCATCTCCGACTCATAGGAGCAGACAGGGGTCACCCAGGAAAGACCCGCCGAGAACCCTCTTCTCTAATGGCAAGGATCCTGTGACATACCTGGGAGACCCATGAGGTTAATGAGGATGCTGTATCGGCAGAAACACTGCCAGCTTGGACTGAAGAGCACAGAGACAGGATGAAAGGAAGGCTGTTGGAATTCTAGCATCCTGTAGGGTGATGGAGCTACTCGGCTTCACACAGATGCTACTTTCCTTTTAAGGTTTTTTTTAAAGGTTTTATTTATTTATTTTTAGAGACAGGAGAAGGGAGGGAGAAAGAGAGAGAGAGAAACATCAGTGTGTGGTTGCCTCTCGCATGTCCTTTGCTGGGGACCTGGCCCGCAACCCAGGCATGTGCCTCGACTGGGAATCAAACCTGCGACATTTCTGTTCTCAGGCTGGCGCTCAATCCACTGAGCCACACCAGCCAGGGCAGCACAGGTGCTCCTCTTCAGGAGAAAGGAGAAGTGCCTCTAGGGGCAGAGCCTCAGGCCCAGAAGGCGGGTGGCCTTCCCCCGGGTGGACCATGCCCACACCTCACTTAAACCTGATTTGGACAATTTAGGTTAGACTCAGGGCTCCTGAGCTGATGAGACTCAGCTGAGACTTTGGAGGGGGCAGTGTTAGGGTGGGGTAAATGTATTTGCGCATAAAGACACGAATCGTAGGGGGCCAGCAGTCAGACTACGGTGGACTGAATGGTGCCCCCTCAAATGTACGTCCACCTCTAAACCACTCAGTGTGCCCTTATTTGGAAAAAGGTCTTTGCAGTTTTAATTAAGCTAAGAATCTTGAGATTCTGGATGACTTGGGGGAGATGCTAAATCCAATAGCACATGTCCTTACAAGAGACAGACAAGAAGACACGGGGGAGAAGCCATGTGACCACGAGGGATGCAGTGACGCTCAAAGGAACGCCGGCAGCCACCAAGCTGGAAAGGCGGGAAAGGAATCTGCCCTGGAGCCTCTGAGGGGCGTGACCCTGCTGATACCTTGACTTTGGACTTCTCACCTCCAGAACTGTGAGAATAAATTTCTGTTGTTGCAGGCCACCAAGACTGTGGCCATTGGTTACAGCAATCCCAGGAACGTAGTCCAGGGGGTGCGTTTCCGGGCCGGCTGTGCTCTGCAAACAACCGTGGGTTCCTATGTAGCAGTGACAGTGAAGCTCATTGTATCCGGTGCCTGTTTTATGAGCTGCCCATGTAGCCATCCATTTACTAAGAGAAAAAAAGATGCGTTTCGAAAGTGCAACAGCCCTGGGTGGCATGGCTCAGTGGTGAGCGCGGCCTGCGAACCAGAGGGTCGCCAGTTGGATTCCTACTCAGGGCACAGGCCTGGGTTGTGGGCCAGGTCCCCAGTGCGGGGCATGTGAGAGGCAACCACACATTGATGTTTCTCTTCTTCTCTTTCTCCTTCCCTCCCCCTCTGTCTAAAATATAAATAAATAAAATATATTTTTAAAAAGTGCAACATACACATTCATTTGAAAACCGAAAAGAACAGAATAAAGATCATAAAAATCCACGTGCTTAGAAACACCTGCTGGAGACACCACTTTCTGGCTTTCTGTCAGGTGCCCCATCCCCATCACCGCCTGCACCCTGTGGTCCTGAACTTCCAACACCGGGCTGTGCCCCTGCCCCTCTGCCCCACCAGTGCTCCCCAGGCCCCCCAGACTCCAAACCAGCCACACCTCATGTCCTTCTAGGGCCTTCCTTTCCTGCAGCATTGGCCCTGGATCTGCCCCCACCCCGGGAACCAGAGTGGGCAGCTGGTGCCCCTAACCTCTTCCCGGCCCCAGACCCCTTTCCCTCAGGGCAGCAGTAGAGTTTCCTGCCAAGAGCTGACCAGCCAGCTGGGGACAACCCTTCTGCAGCTAAACCATGACTCAAGCTCCCCCAGGAGAGAAAGGGTGAAGGGAAGTGGCCCTGCAGACCAGTGTCCCGTCTTCCAAGTGGGCACTTTCCTCCCCTCACCTGAGAACGCTTCCTGACTCTGCCTCCACCCCACCCACCATCACCCACCAGGCACCAAGCCCTGCACCTCCCTGCCCACTGTGGGCCTGCCTCTAGGCACTGGCCTTGGCGCCAGGCCATGGTGGGTCTGGCCCCCAACTGGCACCATCCCTCCCTGGACTCCCGGAGTCCCTTCTCAGGGCACCCAGACCCTGGCCCCTGCTCCCAGCTCCCCTCAGGCTTCGCCATACAAAAGACAGAAGCTGGACCCCTACCTCATGCCATACGCAATTATTAATTCAAAATGGATCAAAGACCTAAACGTAGGAATTAAAACTATGGAAATCTTTTTTTTTTTTTTAAGATTTTATTTATTTTTAGAGAGAGGGGAAGGGAGGGAGAAAGAGAGGGAGGGAAACACCAATGTGTGGTTGCCTTTCACATGGCCCCCACTGGGGACCTGGCCCGCATCCCAGGCATCTGCCCTGACTGGGAATTGAACCTGTGACCCTTTGGTTTGCAGCCCATGCTCAATCCACTGAGCCACACCAGCCAGGGCAAAACTATGGACATCCCGAAAGAAAGAAAACATGGGCATAAATCTTCAAGGCTTTTGGAACAGGCAATAACACCAAAAGCACAAGCAGCCAAGAATAAAATAGATAAACTGGGCCCATCACAATGACAAACTTCTGTGCTTCAAAGGACACCATCAAAAAAGTGAAAAGATAACCCACAGAATCTGAGAAAATTTTTGCACGTCACCTATCTAATAAGGGACTTGTATCAAGAATACATAAAGAGGGACTTCCTAAGATGGCGGCATAGGTGAATGCACCGTACTGCCTCGCACAACCAAACAAGGAAAAAAGTCAGAAATCTACACATCCAAAAACAGCCAGATCTGACAGAAAATCATACTGAGAGGAAGTCCGACAACCAAGGAATTAAAGAAGATACATTCATCTAGTTTGGTGAGCTGGAAGGTGCGGGCGGAGGAATAGCGCTCAGCGACCCCGCGGCGAGCAGGTGAGCAGACGGCAGGACCGCGGTTGGAGGGGCGGTTCCCGCGTGGCTACAGCACACCCAGACGGGGCCCAACTGAAGCTCGGTCTGCAACCGGTGGACTGGGCAGGTCTGCATTCGCATACAGAGAAACCGGGAAAGTAGGCAGTGCGCAACCCATCGGCGCAGAGTGAGAGCGCCTGTGGCGGGGGAGTCCGCAGCAGGAGGAACTCCCAGCCTCACAGGAAAGTTCGCTGGGGAGACCCACGGGGGATTGGAGCTGTGCAGCCCATCCAGCGACCCCAGAGCGACCCCCAGAGCCAGCGCAGAGGGGCCCGAATTGCTTGCAGGAGGCGGTGTGGGTGCGGAGAGCAGAGAAGGCGCCATTGTGCGCTCAGGTCCCGCCTCCAGAGGCTACCCGCAGCATAACTACTGGGAGCTTCCCTGCACAGGGGATCCCCAAGACTCCGCCCTCCTTACAGTAACAGGCTCACCGAGGGGGGAAAAAATAAATAAATAAAATGGCCCAAAGAAAGGAACAAATCAAAACCCCAGAGCTAACCAACCAAGAGATAGCCAACCTATCAGATGCACAGTTCAAATCCCTTGTAGTAAGGATGCTTTCAGAATTCGACGAAAAATTAACGAACTTGCTTGAACAAATGAGGAGAGATCTGCAGGGAACCAACAGAGATAAGGAAACTGGGACTCAAATCAACGGAGTGGACCAGCAGAAAGAAAAAAACATCCAACCAGAAAAGAATGAAGCAACAAGAATTCAAAAAACGGAGGAGGGGCTCAGAAACCTCCAGGACATCTGTAAACGTCCCAACATACAGATCATAGGACTGCCAGAAGGAGAAGAAGAAATCCAAGGAATTGAAAAAATATTTGAATACATAATGATGGAGAATTTACCGGAGCTGGCGAAGGAAATAGACTTTCAGGAAGTCCAGGAAGCTCAGAGAGTCCCAAAGAAGTTGGATCCAAAGAGGAAGACACCAAGACACATCATAATTACATTACCCAAGGTCAAAAATAAGGAAAGGATCCTGGGAGCAGCAAGAGGAAAGGAGACAGTTACCTACAAAGGAATCCCCATAAGACTGTCAGCTGATTTCTCAAAGGAGACCTTGCAGGCAAGAAGGGGCTGGACAGAGGTGTTCCAAGTCATGAAAGGCAAGGACCTACATCCAA